>CAUYPO010140710.1:0-66515 GCA_963574435.1 Cheirogaleus major | reverse complement strand
TTAAATAGTTAACATTTAAAAGACTGAAGATATCAAGTGCTAACAAGAATGAAGAACCACCAAAACTCTCAAAAAATTACTAGTGGGAGTATAAATTAGTATGACTTTGGGAAGTTTGCCAATTTCTTTTTTTTTTTTTTTGAGACAGAGTCTCACTTTCTTGCCCGGGCTAGAGTGAGTGCCGTGGCGTCAGCCTCGCTCACAGCAACCTCAAACTCCTGGGCTCAAGCAATCCTCTTGCCTCAGCCTCCCAAGTAGCTGGGACTACAGGCGTGCGCCACCATGCTTGGCTAATTTTTTCTATATATTTTTAGTTGGCCAATTAATTGCTTTCTATTTTATAGTAGAGACGGGTTCTCGCTCTTGCTCAGGCTGGTTTCGAACTCCTGAGCTCGAGTGATCCGCCCGGCTCGGCCTCCCAGAGAGCTAGGATTACAGGCGTGAGCCACCGCGCCCGGCTTGCCAATTTCTTATAAAGTAAAATATACACCTACCCTATGACCTATTAAGGCCACACTCAGGTATTTACCCAAGCGAATGAAAACACTTGTTTCCAGAAAGACTTGTATACCAATGTTTACAGCAGCCTTATTCATAATAGACAAAAACTGGAAACAATCCAAACATCCATTAACAGAAGACTAGATAAACAAACTGGTATATTAGTATAACAATCAAGTATCACTAGATATATGATCAAACATAAAGTAACAATTAAGTATCACATATCACTAGATATGGGAAGACAACTAACAACATGAAGGAAAAATACCCTCCCACAAAGAAGCAAATAGGAAAAAAAAAAAAAAAAAAACCTTCAGTGGAAGAAAATCATTCAAAGAACAGAAGGGAACTTCTAAAAAACAGCAACAAATAAAACAATTAGCTCCTCAGAGGCTTTTGAAAAGTACAATAACATATACATAGACCAAGAAAATAATGCTACATTAAACAGAATAATCAAAGACAAAGTAGAGGAATAATCTAATATGTAAAACAAAAATATAAAGACATAAAAAGTAAAGGAATAAAGAAAGAAAAAATCCAGTACCTCCGACTTCCAGCTAATAATATAAATCAAGAGAGAGAACAGAAAATTATGAAAAAGAAATCAAAGAAAATTTTCCTGAGCTGAAGCAAACAGAGGATACAGAATGCCAAGCAGGAAAGTAATCCTACCATATAACTTATTTCAACAGCTAGTCATAATAATGTAAACATGGATACTTGATTTTCAACTTTTAAAGTTAATCTTACCAAAAAGAATGCAAGATAAATGTCATAGAAAAGAATATAAATCTTACCAACCTTGACAGTGTAAAAATAACACTATAACTGACAGAAGCTAAACTGTTAATGGGGCATAGATAAGGTAGAAGGAAGGATAGGGCCAAGAATATACGCATCTTGCAAAGTAGAGTTAAAGGATAATGTAAAAATTTACTAGAACAAGAAATAGAGATGTAAAAACATTAGAGTATGAAAGGTGTTAACAGATGAAGTAAATATAATAACTATGCAAACATTTAAAGACAGAAGGGAAAGTGGAAGTATGTGACCTAAAATCTCGTCATTCTTAATGGAGAATTAAAAGATAACACAAAAATTTGACAGTATCAAACAGAAAAGTATATGTATTTTATTTAGAATTATGGAAGTAACCACTCAAAACATTTAAAACTTGAAATAGGTAAAAGTGGTTGTTACTACTGAAAAATTCAAAGACTTAGAGCTATGAAGAAAAGACTATAGTTTATATATCTTTCTGTATTATTTAACTGTTTTCCACATATAGGCATTAATTTAATAAATATATTAATTCTATCAACACGTAACTTGCATCCTCAGTAACTAAAAAACACTGTCAAACTTGATAAGAATATTTAAAATGACTGAATAGCAAAGTATTAAGTGCCTCTATAAATCATAGTTTTTGTTTTTTGTTTTTGTCTGTTACCTTACTTTGAATGAAAATAGAGTCCACCAATTGTGCAGACAGTTGTGGAGATCTTAACCTGAGCATTTCTGAAGAGAAGATCCATAGCTTTCAACAGATTATCACAAATTTATGTGGCTAGGCATAGTGGCTCATTCCTGTAAATCCCAGCACTTTGGGAGGCCAAGGAAGGAGGATCACTAGAGACCAGGATTTTGAAACTAGCCTGGGCAACATAGCAAGACTCTGTATCTACAAAAATAAGAAAAATTAGCCAGGCATGGTAGCGCACACCTATAGTCCCAGCTACTCGGGAGGCTGAGGCACAAGGATAGTTTAATTCCAGGTGTTGAAGGCTGCAGTGAGCTATGAGCACACCACTGCACTCCAGCATGGGCAACAGAGCAAGACACTCTCTTTAAAAAAAAAAAAGAAAGAAAAAAAAAGTGACCCTAAAAAAGTTAACAACCAGTGAAAAGTACACTGTTATTTTCTCACTGAATTCCTTTATAAATACATTCTTAGAAACAAACTATCCTAAAAACTAAGTAACATCTTTCTTTTATTTATTTAAAAGCTAACCTTGTTACAAAAAGTATTTAGGGCAGTTTATATTATAATAAAGAAACTACAAAAGGACTGAAAAAAAATTAAGTAAGGAAATCAGGGGGCAAGTAAAATAATGTTAGACATAAAACTATGTAATATTAATATACCATACAGTTCAGTATCCATTCAAAGCAAATTTATTTCTGTACTATCTAGTGGTCAAGCAAAAACAGGACTATGATTAGAAAAATATGATTAGATACAAGATTCAGAGTGTCCATTAAAACTACACCAGTTGCTAAAAAAAGAAAAAAAACACATACAAATAATCCTAGTATTTTATTGTATGTGCAGATGTAGTCAATAGTAAAAACAGAAAATTTCTCTCAGAGGTTTAAATTCAAAAGTTATAAGGAAGACAATGGAAAAATGCATTTTGAAAACTTAAAAATTAGGCATCCATTAAATAAAAAGTATTCAGAGAAATTTTACAGAAATATGCCCTGCTCATAAATATATGAGGCATATTTATAAGTGGTATAAATATTTATACCACTTGAGGATATTTTAATTTTTATAAGAGATACTGCCCCTCTAACTGAAATCCATCCACTACTAAAAAATAATAGATATGCATTAGTTAATGTAGCATAAAGCTATAATACATATGTCATAAATGGTAATAAAATATTTAAAAACTTATGTTTGATTCTATAATTATTCTCAACTTACTGACTTATTTAAACATCTACATTAAAAAGACAAGGAATTCATCAAAAGAATGCTTTTTAAACTATCTTTAAAAATAAATAAATATGAATAATCAATTGCTTTGCTTTCATAAATAATTACAATTTTGATATAGTAACATCCACTAATAAAGATATAAATGCACTGCTAAACACAGAAAACATGTGACATAATCTGATTATATGAACAGAAATGTAGGCTACTGGCATACTTCTAATTTGATGATCACTGACAAATCTTCAAAACATAAAACAGATAATCAAATTCTCTAATCTTCATGGCCCAATAATTTAGGACTTCACAGAGCCAACTGACCTCCTTAAGGTTGCAAACTAGATAAAACAGAGAAAGTAGTCCAAGAATGACAGTATTAAGCATAAAAGTTTCTTTACATATCTTTTCATGTTTAGCATATTATTCAATATTCTTTCCAAGTACAAAATCACAACAAATGGAAATTTAAAAATCAAGTTTGATATTCAAATGTTACTTGTCACATCACTGATTTCTCACTACTTTGCTATGTCAAATGAAAAAGTCCAAATTTAGTACATGAAATCACTTATTCAGTGTTTCAAAAGCTTTATTCAATCTCTATGAAAATTACACTGTAATGTATGTCTTCAGCCTTCTCCAAAATGCAAATGAGTAAAGATAGTTGTGATGTGATGGCTAGCCATTACATCACATGCTTCTGTTAGCAGCAAGTGTCCCAGTTACTGGTTTCTGGCATTAGCTGAACTGTGGTTGTCTAAGAAAAGAATAAACATTTATTTTTGAAAGCTAGATTAGATGTAATATCAAAAATGGAGACCAATTTCTCTAATTACTACAGAAACTTTTATTTTATCTAAGAAAGATTTTATAACTATCATCTACAATACTTTATATTTTTCAAACTTGATTTCAGTGATATCCCTTTTACATTCCTACTGAGATCTAGGATTCAGGAATTTCTAGCTTTTAAAAATTACCACCCAGTTTTATTTGAGCAGTGTTCTCCAAATTGTGCATCAGGACCCATTAGTGGGTCATTAAATCAATTTAATGGGTCTCAAGCAACAGTTTTTTAAATGAAATAGTATCAAACAGAAAAGAAAATGGAGTATACATACATAATATGGACAAAGCATGTTTAATGAGATTTCTAGTTCTTAAAATAAATGTATATGCATCACCAGGTGATAATGTAAAATATATTTCTATGGGTTATAGAATATATTTTTATAGGTGGTTGTGATCAAAAAATATTTTTACAGTTTGAAAACTACTATATAATGGCCCAGGAGTACCAAAACATACTATATTATAATCAGTTATAATTAAGTCAATTTTTAAATGAAAAATCTTATTAAAAACCTGAATTTCCTCAGTATAAATATTACTGGAAGTCTAATTAAATTAATATTCTAATTATCCAGGCTTGAATGTTCTACAGTAACTAGAATATGACTGTTCCATAGGTCCTCAAAATGTCTTTTCTGTCTTCTATTTTCAATTTCACCACATGAATTTACACTTCCATTGGCAACACCTTTTATTATAGCCCATGTGCCTAATAAGTTGGAAGAGAAGGAAATATTTAATTTGAACGTGCCCATCCTCCTAAGCACATATTATATGTACACCCAGAGAAGCAAAGAGCACCCTCATCTCCTGCCCCTTTAAGAATGATAGGAATCACAAATCAAGCAGATGTCATGCTAAATTTATATTACTGAAATATTCACCATACTAACCTCTGAGCAGGTCATCTCCTATCTATAAGCAGAAACTTGATTGCAAACCCTAATCACAGCAATGATATAAAATTTAAACTGCAAGGCATCAAAGAAAGTCGTAATCCATTTTGACACACTTACTTTCATTCAACAAATAATTATTGAGTATTTACCATGTATCAAACACAGGTCTAGGTGCTGGAAATATAGCAATAAACTTGCTCCAAAAATATCTCATCAGGCCTCTTAATGATCTACCTACTTCCATGACCCACAACTTTCTGTAATACACTTTTTATATTGATTTAAAAGGATATTCTTTTGTATTACAGAAAAACCAAAAACAGATGATTCAAAGTAATTATGTTTTATAAAGTCACTGCAAACACAGAACTATCAAACACTGAATCACTGTTCCTAGGGCTAGGTTCCTGTCAGCCTCTGGTCACAAGATTTTTATCAACCAATCAATACACACCCTTGTTTTATGTGTGTCTCTGTTTAAAGACACAGCATTTACTATATATTTTTGATTCATTAATACTGAACTCACAGCCAACAGTATTATAACGCATGCCTGAACTAAGCTTATTTCACACATGTATTTTTTTCCATAAGACATACTGGAGTTTTCCTGCACTTAGGAACACTAGACAGCACTTTCGCAGTAAGTTTGGGAGCCACTTTAAACAGCAAAATCACCAGAAAAAAAAGCACTAAATAGACTACAAAAAAGTAGTCTTCAGAAGGCAGAGAATCACCTTATTCAACCTCAGCTGGGAACATACAGGTCAGGTGACCCAAAATTTTTTCCACTCTGTGTATACATACACGTCTCTGAATAACTGCGACACCACCAAGATTATTGATTTAAGGTTACAAATATATTTTAGCAAGAAGGTGAATTTACAAATACAGAATCTGTGAATAATTAGAATCAATTGTAATTCATGACAGGAATTTTCTCTTTAAAAGTATTCTAACTACTAAATTAATAAGATATGACAGATATTACCATTATGCAACACCTAATAAATTAGTGGACTAGGCAAGGATCATCAATGATTGCTAACATTACAAAAAGAAAGACAATCTTGATCGCCCTGATAGAAGAAAAAAAATTGAAACTGAATCTAATCAAACCTTAACATTAACATTAACATCTCACTATCAATTTAGAGAAAAGCTAAGTGACAATGTTTTCACTCTTTAATTTCACATCAAGATACTCCATTTTTTAATCTGATATTCTCAACGGCAGGGGTCATATTCTATTCAATTGTCTCCCCAGTATCTATTATAATACATAGCAGTCAACATTGGTTAAAATTTTCTTGAATAAATTAAATGAATGAACAACCTCTTAGAAATTTAAGAACATTAATTTATATGGTCATCTCTTTTTCAAATAAAAGAGGAAAGAGAAAGATATATGCGGCCAATTTAAAGCTCTAAGAGATACAAGAATTGGAATAACACCCCCAAAATCAAAGGTCATTTATACTGTAATTTCAACTGTTCAAAAGAAAGCTAAGCACCTGAAGAAAAAAAAAAGTACTGAATGAAGTCACAAAATGCATATTCTTTTTGTTAAACAGTAAGAGCCCCTAAACTCCACTTAGAGTCAATTTACTTTTAAGTTTAACAAGTTTACACAGAAATAAAATTAAAAGAGAAAAACTGAAGTGACTAGTAAAAATATGACAGAAAACAAGGAAGACAAACAACTTTATTATACTCATCAATAAATCTGTAGACATCCCTGCATAACAGCATACTTTAGAGCTAATATTCAGAATGAGAGTCCTGAATTAGCAAGATATGAATATGTTTAGAAAACACTGAGAAAACAGTACTACCTTGTAAAGTTTGTCCAAAAAAAAAGAAACCTAAAATAAGAATATATAATGGTATAGAGTATGCTTCAAACTTCTAATTTATCTAACTAGTCACTCCCTATAATGCCAGATAAATGAGAAAGTACACTCAGAAAAGTCAGTGGCTGAAACACACATGATTCTCATAACAAAGTTTTGTTCTTTCTTCTTAACTACAGTGCTAATTTTCTAATTTATAAAAATATATAACTATAAATAACAGCCTAGTGTAGGCAAAGGTCACAAATTTAAAAGGTTTGTTCAAGAGTATTGATGTTTGGATATTTTAATTATGAAGCTAATATTGTCGAGTCTCATCATAGAACAGACTTTGTAGTATAACTGATTGTAAATTAAAAAGAACCAAGTTAACAACTACAAAATTCTAAACTGAAACATGCAACAAGTGAAAGAAACAAGCTGTTAAATACAACTGCTTCTCCAGAGATACAATTTCCTTCTACTCAGCCAGATGAAGAGAATCCTTCCCCAAATTAAGTGTGATAGCCTCAAGACAGAGACAGAAAATTGATCCAAAGGTACCTTAAACCCCAGTATAAGCAACAGAGTTGAGAGCCTAGTTTTTCTTACAGAGATCAGGGCTACATTACTTGAGCAAGAAAAAATAGTTCCACAGCACAGTGAAGGTTGCATTCACTGAAAAATGAGGCTCCTCTGAATCGCTATCTATAAATCGCAGATCTACAGCAATAAAAATATATTTGGAATTGTGTTATTGTCATGATAGTGCTGGTATGCAATCAAACCAACAAACCAAAGTAATTCAATATAGCCAATTTAAATTTTAGGAACTGCTTATTACTGGACCTCTTCTATATCATAGTGGGAATGAAAATGGTACAGCCACTTTGGAAAACATTTTGTAGTTTCCTATAAAGTTAAGTATTTCTATTTTTATGCCTAATTCAGATGTTTATCATTTTCTTTAAATTGGGGCCAATTTATTTGATATTTGTCTCATACAACTGTACAGTGCAAACTAAATTGATTTAGGATGAGCTTGGTGCCTCAGGAGGCATTTAATCAAGGTTCTTCCATGATAAAATTTACCCCACAAAAAAGATGAAACAATTAATCCATTCATTCGACAAATAAGTGGTCATTAGAGACCTATTATGTGCCAAACACAGGAAATACAAATGGCAAACAAGACAACCACAGTCCCTAACATCACAGAGTTTAAGCAAGCAATAATAGAAAGTATGATATGTACTACAACGGAATTACTGTGCTTTCAGAGCACATAGCAAATGCAATGATCTAACCATGTAAGTTCTAAGCCTTATTTTTAAGGTGGAGAAGAATGGTTATATATGAGGTTGACATACTCCCATTAGGATCTATAATGCCTGGTATATTGGTGAACTTGAAAACAAAGCTAAAAAAGCATGCAACAGTAGTGCTTGCCATTCCATTACTCTTCAGTGTTTAAGAATGGAAAGAAAACAAAGAGACCACTTACACACAACGCTATCCCTGCACAAGCTGTACAATAATCACTCTCCTACAGCAAGGTCCTCTTTAGGGAAGTACAATATTAGAATATGCAGATTTATTTCTGTCACCTTTCCAGCAAGCAGTAAATTTTTCTGTTACAGAATACCATAATTATAAGTTTTTCTTTTTGAGGAATATTATTTTAAAGATGGGGGAGGAAGAGAGCGAAGAAAAGAACCAAAGATTCTGGGAATAAGAACTGGAAGCAAAAAAATAAGCAAAAGTAGGTATAAAGATTTTTGCAAAGAAGTCTTAAAAACAAATTAAGGAAGTTTAAGGAAACTAGAACAGAGGTATTACAACCACACCCTTGCTTCTTTCTATTATTAAAAAAAGGAAGCCAAGATAAGTAAAAAGAGGGCTGCCTACAGGTGCTTTGGCATGAAGTTATCATGTACAAAGGTAAAATTATATAACCCCAAGGACTAAAAAGAGTGTTAGATGAATACTCAGCTATGCCAAAGTTACCTGAAACATTTTCCATCTCAAGCATCCTAATTATACAATGCTTCTGGGACCACAAGGGGACCCATAGGACCAGGGTAAATAACTTAGTATCAAAAACCAGAAAAGCTTTCAACAACTCTAAAAGAAACTAACACTGATTAAAATAAAATGCCTCTTGGTAAGTTATGTATTTACAAGTAAAAAAAGCAAAAGAAATTTACTAGCATCTTACTGAAACTCCATCTCAGAGAAGTAAGACAGTAAGTAGTTTCTATTAAGCAGTAGATGCAAATTAATGCAGGTTCACAGCTCCTTTTCTAAAGTTCTTGCAGTCAAACATGTCTTGGAATTCAGAATGTCTGGGGATTTTTGATGGGTAACAGTGTATACACCACATAACTTGTAACACCCTTGAGAAGGCTGGATGGCACAGAGAAGTCTGGGGCAGCATGATGTAATCAAACATTTGCTACAGTATTTCTGCAGTAAAACCTATCAATACATGAAATAAAGACAATAGTTCAGAGCAGATTTTGTGAAAAAAATCCATTTATGCCAAACATACAAAAAACGTTTTGGTTTCCAGAGAATTTTGGATGTTAGAACTGTTGATAAGAAATTGTAGACCCACAGAACAGTAACCATAATCCCTTTTCATGAGCTGAATGTTATTGTGGTACTTTGGTGAACACAGAATAATTCTAAAAGTCTCCCGTTGGTTCACACATAACATGTCCTCTAAACCCTATCCAGTGTTAAATTTCTCTATCATGGATTCTCTTATCAGGGCAGTGTTCAGAAAGCTAACCTTTGCAATTTATAGAATTGCCAAATCCAATTTTGCCACCATGCAAAAAAATGTTCATTGAGTTGAACTAAACATATTGAACTCATCCTAAAATGGCTTGCTCCCATTTTTTCACAGGAAATATGTTGTAACTGTTAACCGTGTTCCTGACTCAGAAAGAAATATCAAATGAGTAACAAAAGGACCCAATTTGTCATAAATATCAAGATACCCTTATAAAACCCTATTATCATAGTGCATTTATGTGTAGACATTTACTGGCTATATACAATATAGACAATATACTATAAACTAAATACACTATAACTAAAGTAAATATTTCCACTGAGGGGAAAACCAGAGACAGTTCCTTGTCAACAATGGTATAAAAGAGAGTAAAGCAGAAGTGCAGTTATACTAGGTAACCATTAAGGCCCCTTCTATCCTGATGTTCCATGAAAAATACAACTCAGTGATATTGTAAATATGATAAATATAACCAAAAATGAACAACTTTTCATTAGCAACACTTCTTGCCTTCTTATAATTTATACTAACTTTAAAGATATCACTTAGGTCTCCTAAGATTTCCAGGAGCATTTGAATTGATGCCTTAATTTATTCTTGACAAATTTCCTTTCAACAAACTTTCCAAGCTTTAGGAATCCTCTAACTTTGGGACTACACTTATCAAAAATTGTTAATGAGCAATTAATTTAGTGGTCTCACTAAGGATAGTAAGTATAATCAACGCTCCATATCTGTGGTTTCCACACCCATGGATTCAACAACCATGGATCAAAAATATTTAGGGGGCATCTGTACTGAACATGTACAGGTGCTTCTTTTTTCTTGTCACTATTCCCTAACAATACAGCATAACAACTCCTTACATAGCACTTATTGTATTATAAGTAATCTAGAAATGATCTAAAGTATATGAAAATAGTATGGCAAAGCATATGGGAGGACGTGCATAGATTAAATGCAAATAATACGCCATGTTATATCAGGGACTTCAACACTTGCGGATTTTTGGTATCCACAAGTCCTGGAACCAGTCCTGGAACCAGTACTGAGTAATAATTGTATGACACTGTGAAAAAAAGTCACTTATTTAACCTGATCCTCTTACTAATATTTTCTATGCATTTCTTCAGTCATCTTCATATTTCCATCCTTAATTTTAAAAAACAGGTTAAAATAAAAGGATGTCTTTTTTTAAAAAAAGAGCCAAGAGATATGTGTAAAGGGAAGGAGAAATCAACCCTGCAGCACACTGGAATAGCCTGTAGAAATCATAAAATATATCAATGTCCTAGCCCTATCACTAGATTCAAATATAAATTAGCACAGGTAGGATCAGAACATCTTTTTTTTTTAAGCTCCAAAAAAATGTTAATGTGAAGTTGGGCTGAGAACCACTGGTATAAGCCGCTTCCTCCACAAACTTCTCTCTTCTATTAGTGTTAGCATTCCCAATCCTATAGCAAGGACTCCAAGGGCTATCTTTAAAACTGTCCATTTTTCTTCTCTCATTGATTCTGTTACAGAAAAAAAAATTACTAATTTTCAACTGGAAGTTCTTAAACAAGTGCATCACTTACTATAATAAAATTCATTTTAGCTTATTTGATATTCTCATTCCCAAATGCTCAGGATTTCTTTTTCAGTCCTCAAAAAACAACCTTCATTAGTAGGGTATTAAGATAAATTGCAAAGCATACAAAAATAAGCAAACATACAATACACATTCCAATTATTAACTTTCAATAATCAAAAAATACTCAAAAGAATGATTTTAAAAACCTAATTACATTTTGATACTTTATTAACTACAAACATTTGCAGAACAGAATCTTAATTATACAAAGATATATTAGCCATAATATACCCTGATATTCAAATGACAGAAAAAGAACTCAGTAGGTACCATTTTTTAATGAAAACTGGTATCACAAGATTCCACAGCTTTAAGATTTACATTTTTGAGAGAGGGGAGTCATATTATCAGATTTCCTAAAATAAATGTAGAAAATAAAATAATGTTTTGTAAAAAATCCATCTACAAATAACAGTTTTTTAAAATGTTGCCTACTACTGATACCTACTAGTTTCAACTTCAAAACAATATAAGGCTATTTTTGTACCCCAAATTAAGATTTTATTTAAAAAGTCTTATAGCCATATATTTTCACACCTTAAGATTAGTGGAATACCATGAATTTTATCTCTTCTCTCCCTAGTACATTAACTAATACATTTGCCTGCCACTTGAAAGTATTCACTGTAGAACATAAAATATAAGAATTTCACAGAAATAGAAAAATAAACATGACACAGTCTGGGTGTAAGGGGAAAAAAAAAATTTTCACTTCCCTTTTTACTAAAGGAAATTCTGAATATAATTTTAACACCAATATACCATATACCAATACACTGCCTAATATACTACCTGAAGTCAAAAACAAACAAGTTAAAAAAAATAGATAACACAACTTAAAAATATTCAGAAGTCCACTACTTTTATAAAGTATACTTGTACCAATTTCAACTTAAAACTTTACAATAAATAATTTTTAATAAATTCATTTAAAATAAAGAAAATTGCAAAGCATCAATGCAATCTACGCACACTTTATTCAAGGTAATATACAATGAAAGCAAAGTATATGCTAAAATTTAACTTGGTGAAAAACACCAAGATTCTATTTTCTTTCCTCAAAAAAAAATTACTATTTTTTCAGATGGCAGATATAATGCATAGTCATAGCTGAAAATCCAAATATAGAGAAATATAAAGTATAAAAATAAAAATCATCCTAAATCTCACCATTTATAAATAACTATCATTAACATATTCTTCCAAAAGATGGATGGATTTATTCTGTATATTTATAACCACTCATACATGTATTTGTGTATCTATGTATAAGCACATATATATTCCTTTCCTTTATATATATTAAAGGTAGAGAAATGTTTAAGATAATTTGCTTGAAAATAAAAATGATAAGATGCTCCAAACACTCATTCTGCTTTTCCATTTTCATTTAAGCAAGCCAGGTTTAGCATTATTCTGTGTGTGTATGTACGTGTATGTGTATGTTTCTGCCTAGTGTTGTTATTGTTATTGACTGCTTAAGGGCGGAAGGAAGGAAGGAAGGAAGGAAGGAAGGAAGGAAGGAAGGAAGGAAGGAAGGGAGGGAGGGAGGGAGGGAGGGAGGGAGGGAGGGAGGAAACAAAACAAAAAAACACCTGTGGCTAAATTTTTCCAAGGCCTGAGAACACAGATATCTGTACTAAAAGTGACTGGCACACTGATTTACAGTAGTAGCCTATGGTCCTGAGAAAAACTGCAAAGTAGACAAGATTATTTTTATGGCCTCCCACTTCTTGGTCAGAAAGAGCACTACATTAGTAATTAGGACATGAAAGTTCTACTGATCATGTGCATGACTTGAGCATTTCACTTAACCTTCCTATGATTCATTTCAATTCTAAAATCCTGTAATTCACCCTGTCTCCCCATTCCCCCACCATCTTCTTTGCTGCTCTCAAAATAAGTAAAAATCATCTCCTCCTCCTATTTCACTGGGATTCCATCATTCAAAATAAACCTTTCTTCTGACCAACAAAGTCCATTTCTTTAATGTACTTATTCACCCTTAGGTGGGAAGAACAAAGTAATCTGATGAGATCAAAGACGTTGACAATATCTTGGTGAAGAGGGAGGGCAGCAACTCAAAAAAAAAAATTAAGCAAGTTTATAGGAACAAAATTTTAATTTAAAATTAAAATAGCTTTATGAGCTCCACAGGAAAAAAATTATAATCTTTCAACTTAGATCACCTATTTTATTGACTCAAAATTAGTAAAGTTAAAAAGAAAGCAGTGTTTTTAGCTCCTGATATGAAGACCTGAGCATATTTAAGATAGCAACATGTAAGCAGCTTTCTAGTATTTCGTCCACTACATTTGTGCAACACTTTAAAGTTCAGAGTGCATTCATATGCATTATTTATTTTCATTCTCAAAACAAGTACATATAATGGTCACTATTGATTATCTCTCTAACATCCATTTCCCCCATATTCTCCCTTCCCACAATTTTTTAAAAAATATCCTCCCTCTACCCTGCAACTCTGTAAAATGTGACCCCATCACCAATTGCAGGACTTATCTTCTGATTTAGAAGAGACCAACGATGATAAACTTATTCTCCTTGTCATAACAGGTTATGAAGCATGTGTGACTTAACTCTGGTCAATAAAATATGAAGGGAAAAGCATGCTGGTAGGCTTGTGCAAAAGATTTCCTTTGCTTTCGGAAAAAAAAAAAAAAAAAAAAAACAACCTAAAAAACAAAAGGCAGAGAGAGAGATACATAGGAAGAAAATGTTCCACTCCTTCCTCTGGCCTATGCACGTCTAAATATGATCTTCCTGCCAGCCTTGGGAAGAATCCAACACATATAGGATGCAGAGCCAAGAAGAAGAGGCAAACCAGAGTTCTGAGTTCTGAAGTACTAGCTTAGGGCCACCCATATTACTCCCATACTTCAATGTTTCATTTCAATTATCTACTGCATTTCAGCCACTGTAATGTGGCTGACACGAGATAAACATCATACCTCATAAACCTCTCCTTTCCCAACCTGAACCTCCTGCTCCTTCAGCCAAAAGTTCTCCTTTCCATTAGGTCTGAGCTAGGCAAGACAGGAGGGTCACTATTACAAGCTGTTAGACCAGCATGCTTTGCACCAAGCTCAAGTTCTTCTGGTACACACATCAGGGGTGTCATATTTCCTCTTCCAAAGAACAACCTCTACCAACTCAACCCAGCTGTCCCTACTCAGGTTGAGGAGATGTTAGAATTATAAGAAGGCTCCTCCTCAACCCTGATGCTACATAAAAGCTGAAAAGTAGCATATGAAATCAGATCAGGGACCATATTAGAAAATATATGATAACAATAGACTAGATAATCAAACAATTCACTCTAAGGAATGAACCCAGGTTCAGGAATACCAGAATCCTTTTTCTTTTTTTTAAGAGGATGCTATAATATTAAATAAAACTCTAAGAGGCAGTGTAAACTAGGAAAAATGATATTTTATAAGCAGATATCCTCTTCAACATATTAACCAACAGTTCTTAAGTTAGCTTAAAAAGGAAACTGTTTTTTAAAAAAAATATAAACCCTAAATATTTTATTGCAACTAAAACATAAAAATGTGCATTCATTAGACAATTTTATAATATAGGCCCAAGGCATTTTCTTCAAGTAAGAGTCTATCGATGGAATGCTCTACTAGGTTATTAAGTATGACATGTCCAATTTCCTTAGGTACTAAGTTTGACAGTTGATATCTCTGACAATTCACTTAGACACTTCTTTTTTTATTTTTATTTTGCAGGTACATCCTCATTCTTTCAAATACACATTTTGGCTTGTGGTTATCTTTCACATTTTTTAGAGCAATTTTTGTGAAACCATGGATAAGTCAAAACTTTGTGTTATTTTGAAATATGGTCATGGAACCAATGCAGCACAGACAGCTTGAAATATCAACGACATGTTTGGGAGGGATGTGGCTAATGAATGCACAGTGCATCCATGGTTTTAGAGGTTCTGTTCTGGTGATTTTAATTTTGAAAATGAGCCACATGGGCAACCTAAGACCAAGGTGGATCATGATGAGCTTAAAGCTGTAGTGGAAGCGAATCCATCTCAACCTATGGGTGAATTAGCAGCAAGGTTTGATTTTGCTATTCCAACAATATTGGACCATTTGAAACAAATCAGCAAGGTAAAGAAGCTGGATACGTGGGTACTGCATGATTTAAACGAGCATTAGAAGAGAAATCATCTCAAAGTTCACTTTTCTTTGCTGTCATGACATAAAGGCAAACCATTTCTACGCCATATTGTGATGTTTGATGAAAAATGGATTCTTCTTGACAATTGCAAGCATTCAGCACAATGGTTGTATAAAGATGAAGTGCTGAAACACAGTCCAAAATGGAGTATTTATCAAAAAAAAAAAAGCTAACAGTGTCTGTTTGGTGGTCCAGCACTGGTATTATCCACCACAGCTTCATGAAATCTGGTCAATCAATTACAGCAGATGTCTACTGCAACCAATTAGATGAAATGAGGTTGATTGTGATTAAGCAGCTGACATTGGTCAATAGAGATAGGCCAATCCTCTTGCAAGGCAACGCTCAACCACATGTCGCACAAACAACACTGCTCAAACTACAAAGGCTGGACTTGGAAACTCTCTGGCATCCACCATATTCACTAGACCTTGCACCAACTGACTACCACTTCTTCCAGGCTATGGACCACCTCTTGCAAAGAAAAATATTCAATTCTCAACAAGCTGTGGAAAACGCCTTCTGTGATTTCATGGCCACTCACTCTCCAGGCTTCTTCGCTGCTGGCATAGGCAAGCTACCATTAAGATGGCAAAACTCTAATCTTTTATTTTTCTTTCAAAAACCACACCCATTGTACATCACCTGTGATTTCCAGTTTCTGTTTCTTAAATATGGAAAGACATTTCACAAACACTGGAAAAGCAATTTTACTGCAGAATCTTTTTAGATTATTAGGGTTTTTTTTTTCCTAATCATTTCAAATTATTTCACCCTCACTTATTTCAACTGTAATTGATTTTGGCTACTGACCTATTTTCAAAGCAGCCAACTGGTTCTCATACAAACACCTTTTTGCCTTCCGACTTCACTGAGTAATCTTTCATTAAACTATGTAATTACACTATCAAGTGCAACTGCCATTAACAGTTTGTTAGGTACAAACAATTCTTAGTAAGTCTATAATAACTAGTGGGAATAAAAAGTTCAAGAGTAAACTAGAGAGTAGTCTACTGCCACTCAATTTAACAAGGGCATCAGTCAGTAAACTCTATAGAGAGAGTGAAGACCATCATTTATTCTCATGAATGGGTTAAGGAGAGGTCAGTTAAGAGAGATTCTCCTGTAAAAGAGTGTTCTCAAGTGTTTTTGCTTATGCCCCGACCAATCAATCCCCCAACAATTCATATATATAAGCAACTTCTGAAATAAAGGAAAGAAGACTCACACAGTATCTACTATATGCTAGGCAATCACACAGTGCTTGCCACTTTATATAAATTTTCTCAATTTTGATGAAAAACATAATGGCAGAGTAACTCCCTTCTTTTTCTTTCTTTTTTTTTCAAATGAAGTTATCAGTTAAAGAAAGCAGTTCTCGTTAACACAAAGTCATCTAACCAAATGAAACAAACTTGAGTACAGCTTAAATCTGACATTACTACACTAGAGGGAAAAAGGCATTAAATATTTGTATTTAAGAAAAAGAATATCATGAGATTTTACCTAATTCCATTGAAAGCTATGAAAAATGTGGATATGATTTAGCCATAACTTCCATTAAATTAAATTATAACTATGTAATATATCATTAGAAAAGAAAATGACCCCAAAAGTATGTCTTATTTCCCAAATACATAAACATTTCAAGTTCATTATTAAGAATTCTTTCTTATAACTAAGATAGTAGGTGGGAAGTGGCGAGAGAAAACATAACCAATCATATACTATGATCTAAGAACAAATCAGTATGCACTTTCCTTAGGTTCCATAATAGAAGGGAACCCCAAATATTTAGTTTCTAAATCTCAGCTTTGAGAAGGGAACTAGAAAAAACATGTCTAACAGCAAACTCCACTCTGTCTCTAAAAGTTATCTATCCCCACATGTATATCTCTCATTCGATATTTTCTGAGTACTTCAGAAATAACTTCACATTAATGGATAATACACACTTGATTTCTACACATTAAGAATCCCAAGTATGATCCTGCAGATCAGTACAAAGGTGTTGTTCTGAGGTACCTTAAGTTACCATAATCATACTGTTTGCACATATAGAATCCCTACAATTAGAGAAAGACAAAACTGCCACTTCCAAAGAAATAACATTTTGAAGAACCAACACTCAGACACATACCAATATCAATTAATCCCACTAAATGCTAACTGCTTGAGAAAAGACAAAAAGGAAGATGGAAACAGATCATTGGTGGTGTAAGACTTTAAGTCAGAAAAAAATCTGATTCAAATATGCATTCTGCTACTTCCAAGATTTCTTCCACAGGTTACTGCTTCCTGGTCTCAAAATGGAGATTACACCATCTCATAGAGTAGTCTTAACAGTATCATTTATGATCTCCATACAAAGTAGGCACTTAATAAATTATAATAGGTATTGTTGTTATTGAGAGGTTCAAGGTAACACAAATTTACTTACAATGTAAGTCCTTTTTCAATGCTAAGAGGGAAATAATTAGTTAAAAAAAAAATCAAACAACCTCAATCTTTCCTGTAACATGATTCTACATGCATTTAAAAACTGGTGTTGTGAGGGTGATATTTTTCTAAGTATTCCGGATAATGATTAAGTTTGAGGTTAGATTATTTTACAATCATCTAGTATTTTAAATGACTGAAAACCTCACACATATTTATCTGGAACTGTGGAAGTTTCACATTTTATCATTGCACTGGTATAGTCAGTTCTCTACATGTACAAATTCTTTACATTTCACCTTATCCATAGCAAATCTCACCTATTAACAGTAATATAAACTATCCAATGACCTATATTTTATTTTGTTATTTAACATTTCAGCATTCCCTCTATTTAATGTGATATAATACATCCTTTTGGGAAGCCCTTTAAAACTGAACAACCACTTATCCTATTCTGAAAAAAATCTAAACCAATAAACTACGCCAGAATAAATCTATTCTCAGCACGGAGGGGATTACAGGATGGACCAGAGGAGACACAGAGAAATAACTGGAGAGCTTCCCATTTCTTCCTGAGTTACATTTTCACAGTCTGGATTTATTTTATGTATATCCGATGACCAGATTACCAGACACACCCATATTCAAATACAAATAAAGAAATATAATAAAGCCATGTATAAACTGGTTTGGATTATTATATTTTTCTGCTTTCCTCTAGTAGCACAAATGATAGCAAACTATTTTGTTATAATCTGTTTCCTTAAACTTACTATCGTTATTTGCCTACCTATTGTCAGCATAGAATCTATATAAACTTGGACCTTCACATCTCAAATTGACTCATTTTTAAATACTACACATTCTGCACTTCACGGTCTGATCTCCACCTACTTTCATAGCTTCCTCTCCCACAAAGACCTCCTGGCACAGCAGCCTTATGTGCAGCTCAACATGCCCTATTACACCAAACCACATGCCTGTGCTCAGGCTGTTCCCTTCACCTAGAAAACTAGCCCCCCCCCATCCCCTAATTTGCCTATTAAAATATTTTAAGACCCAGATGGAGTGTCACCAGCTCTACACTCATTCGTAATTCTCCAGTCTAAAATTAATATCTTTCACAAACACACCCCATGCTTCCATGCACCTCTAATAAAACCCACAGGAATCTTGTACCGAATTATTTTTGTGCATGTCTGCTTCTCCCTTGAAGGCAAATACTGGGTCTCATTCATCTTCATATTCTACCCACTGTTCCATTCTCATCACATAGTAAAGGTCCAGGTTGAATTAAACTTTTCTTTGATTCTAATTCCAGTCCTTTATCTTGAAGGAAGCAATAAATGCCTTTCAAGTATTGAAGATTTTGTTAATATATTAACACTTGCAAATCTAAAAATGAAAATGTCAGTAATTACATATTGCATTAATTTTAAGCTGATGACTGGCAGAGAGGTCAGTGAATACAATAAATCCTCAGTAAAGATAATCATTTCTCAAGATTCCCCCCAAAACTCTCATAAATATCAACATTAAAATTAACCTTTCTGTCCCCCATTCTAATAAGAATTACTTATACTTGATGTATATCCAGAAATGCAACCTAACTTAAAGCAAAAGTGTCTACACATTCTGCTAAGAATCTATGCCAAAGCCATATAATGTATTTGATAACATCTTTCTTCCAATGCCTATAAATATAATTTTCATCTTTCGTACAACTATAAAGGCTAATGTATACAAAATATGAAGATAATTTATCTACACTCAGGGTATAGCTAGAGCAAAGTTTTGAAATAATTATAAAATGCACTAAGCACATCTCAGAAAAAAGGAAAGAAAGAAAGAAAGATATTAAGAATGTCGCAAACCAGATCTGATTTTTTGGTGGAAAATGTTTTCTTAAAATGGTGTCACATCTTTGTAATTCTAAATTATTATTTAATTTTTGTAATACTTTTCTCCAAATTTATTTGTGGAGAAAGCCAATATTCTTCAAAGAAACATACAGAACTTCAAAAAGTAGATATTTTTAATTTTAAAATCTATCCCATCTTAGATATATAGTTCAGTATCTCTTACTATCTGTGGTCAAATCATTCGTATCAGAAGTAATTGCAAAAGTAAAAGAAATAACGACTTATTTTGTTAATTTATTAAAAATAAGTGGGATTAGTTTTCTAATTTAAAGCAGTGTTCTAACAGAAGGTTTAAAAGGGGCCACTGACTGACCAGCCTGAGTACTCATCACAACAGAGTTAAAACTAATTCACAGTGTAGCAACAGCAGCTTTCTCCCACACAGACTCTCTCTCTCCCACCTTAACTTTTTCTCCTTGCCTGAAACATGAGGTGGGAGAAACTGGAATGATCATGCCACAAGCCTAACTAACCCCCACAAGCACACACATCTCCATCACCATCCTGCTGAAAAGAAATGTGGGGGCTGTGGACCAAGAGAACCGACACTTTTGTGTGTCACTTCCCCTGCATGTGGGATAAACAAACAAACCAGCACCGTAACAGTAACCCTCAGAGTAATTTTGTTACCTCTGACTAATGATTTGGTTAAGTTTCGAGCTAAGTCAAAGCTTTATCAAATATAATAAGTAAATCACCGTGCCCCCTCCCCATTAAAACAAACAATCCAACGGGAAGTTTACCCCTGAACTGAATGCTGGCCCCAGTCGCCTCCTTCCAGCAGACCCATGCCTCCTTCCTGCCCAAAGCCCCTACTCCAAAGGTGATTGTCTAGACACAGTCAAGGAGCGCAGTGGGCTGCACTCTCCACCTCAGAATCCCTCCCCACAGCAGCCCCCGCCTTTGCCCCGCTCGCCCACCTCCTTCCCGTTCCCGTTCCCGTCCGCGTCCGCGTCCGCGCCGCACCACCCGGGCAACTTTTGCTCCCAGCCCGCCCGCCGCCCGCGGCCCCTCCTGCCCCCGAGCCCTCCGCGCCCTCCACCACCCGCCCGCGGCCCCTCCGGCCCGCGCCGCCCGCCGGGTCCTCCCCCAGCCTTCCTCGACCCCGCCGCCCGCCGCGCCACCCGCCGCCCCCACCGCGCCGCGCCCGCCGGGACCCCAGCCCACCCGCCCCGCCCGAGACGGAGGGCGCCGCGACCGCGCTCAGGCGGCCGGGGCCGGGGCCGGCCAGGCGCACACGCGCAGGGGCTTTACCTCCGAGGCGCGGGCGCGAGCCCGAGGTCGGTCCGGCGCGGGCGGCGCCCCCAGGGCCGTCAGTCAGCGGCGCCGGGGCAGCGGCGGCGGCACATCACACGCGCCGGCGGCCGGAGGAGGAAAGCGCGCCGCGCAGGGAGGGAGTGAGCGAGGTAGGGGGAAAGGAATGAGCGAGGGAGGTAGCACAGCTCGGCTCGGACTCGGTCCCCGCTCTACTGCTGCCGCCTCCTACCGCCGCCGCTGGCCGGAGAGTCGCCGCCCGAGCCGCGGCTGTCGCCACCGATGCAGCCGGGAATGAATGTACAGCGGTGCCTCACTTATCCGGAGGTCAAACATCCTTCTGCCTCAGGCATCCGGATCGACGCCGGACCCGGAAGTGAACACACGGAAAAAAATAGAAAAGGAAAGCGTCTCTCTAGTGGCGGCGGCCCCCGAGCCGCCCGCATCAGCGAAAAGAGCCGAGTGGAGCCGAAGATTACACCGACCTGCTTGGATTGGTCGGATCGCCGACCGGAAGAGACGCAGCGCGCTCATTGGCTGGCAAAGCCTATAAAACAAACCACGCCCCCTCCCCACCTTCGCCAGAGCAGTGCGTGGAGGAGAGTGAGGAGGTATTGTGGATACGAGTCTGTTTCTCCAGAGGCCGTGGGAGAAGAGGCTTAACAAGGCCTACGGAGAGAACTGGAGGAAAATGCTCCCGTGGTTTAGGAGAGCTCCTAAGAACTGAGCGAGCAAAGAGCGTTAAGAGTGCCATTGTACTGGGTCAGGGTGCTCAGGCTTTCCCTGGTGCGCCCAGCACAGCCCTCAGGTTCCAAAAACTCTTAGGGCCTGGCCTAAAAGGATGACATCACTGGGTTGACATTTTTCTCCCACTGCTTCCTAACTCCAGTGTTTTATCAGGGATGCAACTGCTTAGAAATATGAATTGTGGCTCATATTTGCGTCTCATTTGCTGTCTATGAAGAACTCCGTTTGTGAGCTCAGGTAGTCCTCTACAATATATAGTGTAGTAGATATTATCTCAATTTTTCAAATGAGACTCCTGAAGTTCCAAGAAGCTGAACATCACTCACGGTCATAAAGTTGTAGAACACAAACTGGAATCCATGTTTTCTGGCTCCACTTTCCAGTACACTCTGCCCAGATAGAAAGGGCAGAAGATTACATTTGTTCCTCTCTCCCTCTTGCAATTGGTTAACTAGGATAGAGAGAAGTCATTTTGGAAAACCTCTCTGGAACTTGATCTACCATGAATGCAATGTAGAGGATTCTGAAACTATAATTTTTTAATTGTTATTTTTAATATTACAAATGTCTAAAGTCCTTTCAAAACTTGGGCATTAAGGTGTGCATGAAGAAAAATCACAGCTTGGTGCTATGTTTAAAAGTGTTCATTCTATCAAACAGTTTTATATTCTTGATATACTTCCTGTATCAAGAAACTTGTATATCTCTATCTCTCCTTCTTTCTGTCTCTCACTCAAAACTTAAAGAAAAGACTCCAGTGACACAAATGTACTTTATAATAACTGATGATTTACTGCATTTTCCTCCCTACCTTGCCAGACTGTTGGTAGGGCTAATGTGTTACCTTCAGAGGAGTAGTTATGTGGAAAGATACTGTTTTTGTTTTGTAATAGTACAGTGCCTTCTCTACCTCTCTTTTCATGCTCTTCCCCAAACTGAAAGTTGAGGAATGGTCTTAGAACCACAGTGATAAGAGCACTCCTTTGAGCTTACCACACCATCATTCTAGAAGAGACTCAGAAGCAGCTAAGATTTATGTGTGCTTAGACTTGTGAATATCTTGCCTAGTCAGATGACATAATCTCAAAATTTCTCATCTATCCCAAGACCCAATCAATACTAGACAAGAAACAAAGTTAACCCTATCTCACTAAACGTAAGAGAAATGTCTACAACACAGGAAACTCTAAATATTGTCCTCAACTCCCAACAAACATTTTATACTTTCTGCCTCAAAAAAAACTCAGTTTAGATAACAAACACCAACCCCTCTAAGTCTTAATAAATGTTTAAGAAATACAAGTATATAAATATGTGATCAAATCCCATTTTAAAATTAGAAATGAGTAGGAATAAATGTTTACTTTTTTTTACATTTTTTACATTTTACAAAACATCAGAGAAGATTTTTTGTTAAAATTTGGCCTAGAAGCTCCTATAGATTAAAATTGGCAAAGCCAGGTACAGTGACATATACCTGTAATCCCAGCTACTTGGAGGCTTAGGCGGGAGGATCCCTTGAGCCCAGGAATTAGAGTCCAGCCTGGGCAGCATAGCAAGACTCCATCTCAAAAAAAAAAAAAATGATCTCAGACTTAGGCAAATAATGTAGTCAGGAAGCAATTAAATTTTCAGATCCTTCTACTAACTTGTAAGAAAAAATGGCAATATGAAAACAGCTTATATTAATGAAGAAAAAGCCAAACCACAGACATCTCAACCAAAATTATTTTATAGCAAGATATCTCAACAGACAGATAATACTTAATCAGACAGATAATACTTTTCCATCTGCTATATTACAAATCAAATACAGTTTATTTGTTGTGTCACCCTATGTTTCCTAGCATTGCCACTCTTCAGTATTTAGTTTCTATTATTTTTCATTATGATTATAGCATAAATCCATGTGTTAGTGCTATCACAAGCTTTTATATTATAGTACACTGGAAACTTGCATTTAGCAAATTTCTCTTTTACCAAAAGCTTCTTTTCATGTCCTTCAAACACTCTGAGAGAGAGAATGGTATGTAGATTTTGTGGAAAATAAAGCTGGCCCTTTTCCCTTCTCTGTAAGCAGTAAAACTTGAAGTGGGAGAAAGAATGAAATACAACAGTTTGATTAGGGTTTTAAGCAAGAAATTATGAGATTAATATATTTACTAAAACTTTTCAAAATAAAAACAGATGAAACACTCATTTATTTCCTCCACATATTTTCTTCAATTATAATAGTAAACCTAGCATGGTGATTTGCTGGTTAACATAGGGTAAGGCCTGAGACATCACCAAACTATGCTTAATTCTTTATTTTTCAAACATTATTTTTAAGGTAAAGTACCTGAAGGAAAGATGTAATTAAGAAAAAGTAAATGGTGAAGTAGAAAGAGGAAGGATACATAATGAGACATTGTGACAGTAGCCAGGGGCTAGGGGGAGAGCAAGGTATTTTTATAAGATGGGGAAAATAACTTCTTCCCCAGTCAAGCCTACAGTCAAGGGGAGGGTCAGAAAGGATTCTGGAAGAAAGCCAGACACGTACAGCAGCTAGATCAGGTTTTTGAGAAGCTATCATTTAGCAACCATTCTTTCAGATTGTTACATGAGTACATCTAGAGTCAAGACACTGGTTTATACTAACCTTAGGATGGTTTTAAGTATTTTGTAGGTGGAAAAATAAATATGCAAGAATCACAAAACTTTTATGAGAGGCTTTATTATATTGTATAATAATTATCTTCAGAAATGTTTAATAATATCATATATTTAGGCCTCCTGGTCTTAGCTCAGGCAGCCATAACACAATATCATTGTGCTGGGTGACTTAAGTAATAGAAATTTATTTTCTCACAGTTCTGGATGCTGGAAGTCTGAGATCAGGGTGCCAGTATGCTCAGGTTCTATTAAGATCTCTCTTCCTGGCTTTCTGATTGGCACCTTCTTTCTGTGTCCTCGCATGGCTTTTTTACTCGGTGTGTGGGCATGGAAAGAGAGAGTGATCTCTCTCTCTTCTCTCATCTTAATCTCATCATGAAGGTCCTACCCTCATAACCTCATCTAAATCTAATTGCCTTCCAAAGGCTCCAACTCCAAATTCCATGGCATTAGGGGTTAGGATTTCAACAACGTAAGAATTAGGGGGAGACAAAATTCAGTCCATAGAACTCTTCAAAGGACTATCTTCCATGTAGAGAGTATACAATCTATCTATAAAAGAGAAGGTAAAGGTTAGACAGGATGTTGATAATGGAAGACAACTTGTGGACAACAATGTTAAAACCTCATAGAGAAAAGAATACATTCTTAAGAGAAAGAACTTCAATAAAGAAAACTCTAGAGAGAAAAGCTATAAACACCATAAAAGTGTAAAAGTGTCTTACCAAAAGACACTATACTAAATCTCTAGGTAGGCAATTTAATTTTTGTTTTTTTCCATTAGCAGACCTGAATTTTGGCAGTTTTGATCCAAAGAATGTTGCTTTGTGATAAAAGAAAGAGTTAGCTAAAGCTGTGATTTTCTTGTAATGGTTTCAAGAACAGCTTGAATTCTGAGTAATATATGAATCTAAAATTTAGAGATGGTTGTAATAATTAGTCCCTATTCCGTTTCACTCCCATTGTCCTTTTTTGCTCCCCATAATTATATCTTCCTATATCTGCCTCAGGAATCCATCCCAGCTCATAAGGAAATCTGAGCAAGACTAAGGAGGCCATCAGCCCCCTCCCATAGGAATCAAGCAGCCTCTAGCTGAAGATGTAGATTGCCAACTAAGAGCTCTGAGTTAGAGGTAGACTTCAAAGTGTGCCACTCCCCTGTCTCCCTAATGTGTTCCCAATCTATAGCACTGGACTTCTCCTTTAGTTTCCTTTCGTAATAGAAACTGTAGCCTTTCCAAAACCCCCATCCAATGTGGAAAAGGTTTAAGTTTTGTTTGGAAATTTTTTCACTAGTCCCAGTTCTGACTAGATGGTGACATAGAGACCTGTTATGATGGATTACCCTCAAACCGCTAAACTTCTTCAAACATCACCCACTGCCTAGGCTTACTGGATCACTATATCCTTCTGCTGGGTAGGACTGCACTGGAGCCAAAGCTTGTCTACTCCATGTCTAAACTTCATATGCCCTTTGGACAGTGAGCAGGCTCTACCTTGTGGTGGTCAGCCTCTTTGTCTAATCATGTATCTTTGGACTCTGTCATGCTTGTTCATGCTTGAGCTTAACTTCATCCCTCTCTTCACCAGCTAGTACTGCTAAATGCCTGACATGTCATCAATCTCCTGCCTACTCCTATTATGATATTGATGCCTGATGACTGAACAAGATCACAAAGTCAACAGAAGTTAAAATTGATGAGGGAGGATACTTTAGTTATAAAACCCTCACATCTATTTAGTTCTCATTCTACTTCTACTACAATTAGGATTATACCACTTTTCAATTTCCTTCTGTATTCCTTCCTTATAAGAAGCTATTTAGGTACTCTGAACATCAGTTTGCTCATCTGTAAAATGAGGCAGTATTATCTATATCATATTGACATCAGGAAGATTAAATGCAATGATATGTCTGTAATGTACTTACCACAGTGTCTGGCATATAGTAAGCACTGAATAAATAGTTGTTGTTAGATACCACATGACCACTAGGAACCTGCATTCTCCAATCTAACATGAACAGTAATCAGAAATCGAAAATATCAGATTCCAAGCTGTGTCCTAGCATTAAGAGTCTAAGACAAAGAGTTGGATTTGTGGTCCTGGGGCAAAACATTATTTGAATTTGCTCTGGGCCCTCTTTTTTTTTCTTTCTTCTTTTTTTTTTTAACCAAGTATATACGGACATTTATGGTATATTGGCTGTCCAGCGTCTGTTTAATCCTTTTCTAATAGCACTCAGATTTTCTTTTGATAGATTTTCTCCATCTCACTCTTTTCAGTGATCAGAGGCTCTACCTTCCCATAGAATTGATATAAGGTAGGGGTCATTTTGCCAATTGGTTGCTCTCACGCTAAATTTGAATCTTGAGCCAAGGGACAAGGAAACTAAAAATGGTTGGAATGGAACTGCATCCCAAAGCAGAACCTTGGCCACACAGTTCCTGATATAGAACAGTGGCTGTGATCCTACTTCCCAGCCTCCAGAGCATTCTGGATTCTGCCTAGACCAGGTGTTCCAGCTTCTGTAGATTCTGTGAAACCACCCCAGTTGCCTTTCACTAAGTTCTGTTTTGCTTGCATTACGGAGTATATTTCTATTGTTTTACAACCGAAAAATCCTAATCACCGGGATTCATTCCTGGCTTTTGATTTTGCTTATCTCTCTCTCTCCTTCAAGTACCTTTTTCTTGCATAGTCTGGCTCTGTGTCTACTTGACTTCAAAGCTGTAGTTCAACCCCGCTTCTCTCCTTTGGCTTCACCCTAATATAATCTCTGACTGTCTCACTGTTGTGAGGCTCCCTGGCTTCAGGCTTGTGTTCTCCTAATTGACAAAGCTGGCCACACCCTGCCAAAGCTTTGTATTTCAGGGCAGCTGCCTGCTGTCACCAAGCAGCCCTACCTCAGCTTCTTACTAAAACCCTGCCAATTGCAGACCTAACCCTTTGGACTGTGACTAAATGCTTTGTGTTCTGCCAGCTTGGGTGACCTGATCTAACTGAGAACAAATTTCAACCAAATGCCAATAGTTGCTGCTTTCTAGAACTGTTACTTTAGTGTATATTAGTGTACATTTTTCAACTTATATTTATAATAATAGAAGCCAATATAGTACTGTATCTCATTTCCTCTCTCTATATATTAGTATTACCTATGCTCTTCTGATCTTATTGACTTACATCAGCAAAGAGAAATCAACTTTGTCTCTTTACAATGAAAAAAATTGTATGTTCTAAAGTGGCTATAGCTCTTTGGTGATGGGGTAGCACTTTTTTTTTTTTTTTTTTTTTGCAAGCTACATAATCAACTCAGTCTGGTTTTGGAATATTAAAAAGGATCCAGTTATGTAGTGTTTGAGTGACAAACCAAAGCAGCAGTCCCTAGCTTCCTTGTATATGCCTTTATTTTAATTTTTTAAAAAGTATTTTGGTAGCTGGGACATACTTCCAAGTTGCTGGGGAGTTCTCCCCCTCCTACATGTCTTTAAGTCAGACATTAATATCTCACTGGAACTCTTTCAGTGGTGTTGAACAGGCTACTCTACAGAGTCATGATCAAGGTTGCAAAAAAGAAGCTGGCTTTAGAAATCATTTCCACATATTAGAAAACCCAATTTTATATGATTAAGTGATAATAAATATTAGTTATTAAACTCAACAGACTAAAACATTGTTCAAAGCAATAAAAATAATATATAGCAGATAGTAGGATTATGACTGATAAACAGAAAGAATAGTAATTTTATCCAGTACACATAAAATTAGTTTTTAAAAGGTCATTATTCTGAATGACTTTAAAATGTAGTAATTTTTATATCCCCAATGGGATATATTATAAGGACAAAAGAAAATTGCAAAAAACTTTTTTGACTTTTAAGTAGTCATATTGTTGGTAGTCATGTTGATGTTGTTTTTCTGGTACTGTTATGTGTGTAATATAGGATAAAGCAAAATGAGTAATTAAGATATATTCTAATTCTGCTGTTCCTGATGCCGATACAAATGAAATGAGAGACCAACTAAACAGCCTATAGTCCTAAATTTGAATTGGAAGTATTACCATGAATTCATAGTATTTTGTACAATTATTTCCTAGTCCAGTTCACTGAAGAAGCCCAGAAGCAAGCCGAACTTGGTTGCAATGAAAATCTTTAGCCCCCACAACTTCAGACTTCAAATAGCAGAGCCTTTGGAAGAGAGACAAGTAGAATATGGTACTATATTAGCTTCTTGTTGCTGCTGTAGCAAATTACCACAATTTTAGTGACTTAAAAACAATAAAAATTTATTATCTTATAGACGTAGAGGTCAGAAGTCCAAAACGGTTCTCACTGAGCTAAAATTCAGGCATTGGCAGGGCTATGTTACTTCTGCAGGCTCTAGGAGATAATTCATTTGCTTGTGTTTTCCAGCTTCTAGAAGCTTCCTGTATTCCCTGTTTCCATCTTCAAAACCAGCCATCTGCTCTGACTCTCACTCTCTTGCCTCCCTCTTTCAGTTATAAAGACTTCTGTGATTACATTGAGCCCACCAGGATAATCCAGGATAAGCGCTCTGTCTCAAAATCCCTAATTTAATCTTAATGCTTAGTCCCTTTTGCCATGTGAGGTAATATATTCACAGTTTCTGGGGATTAAGATGTGGACATCTTTGGGGGAAGGGCCATTATCCTGCCTACCACAGGCACCAAGTCAAATAGAAGGGTTTTAGGTTTTAAAAAGGGGGTAGAGTCCAATCCCACTTGCTGAGATAAGGACCTAATACATACAAATGTCACATCTGGCTCTTAGAATAATTTTATTGGTATTGCCTACAAGCCTTATATAATGGTAAACGAGATGAAATAAAATTAACAACTAGTGAGTACCTAACTGAAGACTGTCAGGCATTTTCCAGAAAATATTTCTTAATTATACAGGTAGGTATCATCGTCCCCTTTTCATAACTGAGAAAGGTAAGACTCAGAGCTGAAGTAGTGTTCAGATCACTCAGCCAGTACATGACAGAGCTAGGATTTTATATACTGATATGTCTGACTCTAAAGTCCATGTATTTATTAATACACTTCTTTTCATGATGTGGCAGGAGAGATAAATTAAGAGGTCCTGGCACACATTATCAGACTGAGGGATTACTTACTACAATACCACTCCTCCAGGTTGAACCTGTTTAGGCAAAGGAAGAAGGAAAGAAAGGAGGGAAGGAGGAAGGAAGGGAAAGAGAGACCCTAAAGTAGTAATTTATACCAGGCTGAATTAGGGCAACTGAATGTATATAAGAGAGCAATGTAAAAGGACAGCCTGTAGGAAAACTCTAAGACCTTGTTTTAAGCACAGCTTCAAGGATTATAGCACTCACAGGAAACAACACCAGTCAGTGAATTACTGTGGTCTGTAGTCAGATACTTTTTAATCAACTCTTATTCCAAATGTCAAGTCCCAAAGAGTGACAGGTTCTTTAGGCCAAAGAACCAATATTTACTTGTGTACAACTGGCTTACTTACATAATTGAGTCTTTCAGCCCTATATGTATACAAATAGTTATTAATAATTATTTTTAGTAAATATTCTCCAACTGCTTGTAACTCCAGGTACTCTTTTTAACTACTTTATCCTTGAGGATTCAGTAGGAAGTTGCGTTGTTTGAAATTAGATAGTGTCTGTTCTAACATGTTCTAATTATGCTTAGCTTTGATGAAAGGATGTCAATCTAATTAAAGGTCTGCCATTAACTAGCAAGAGAAATGTTTGAGGGTATAACTTGACATATAAAACTTACTGAAAACATTTGAAAAATATTTTGGGGGAGGAGTTTCTAAAAAACAGGCAGCCCTTCTATCTCTACAGATACTCTCAAATTCGTGCTTGGATTTAGTCAGATATGTTTCATCAGATGATTTTGTGTCTCCTCCACTGCTCCAACAAACAAACCTTCCATAGACTTGCTTTACCAAACCGTGCCTTTCTGTTAGGGTGATTGCTGACATTGAGGGGCATTATAAGAAACAGCCATATGAAACTCATTATAGTAATTATTGCAGGACTGTTTCTAATGATGATACTTACTACATACCACATCTACCACATGAGGACCATATCGTCTACACGAGGACCCAAAGAACAACTTTCTTTTAAATTACAACACCAGGTAGAACTATGTTTTTGAAACACAATATAGGAAATATGTGGGAAAAATTAAGTTTCTGCTTGTTTATTTAGCCCATTCCATGAAAATTGTTGGCTTTTTTTCCCCCAAATTTGGAGAGTATATTTGGATTAGTCTGATTTAAATGTGGCACTCCTGAATTTCTCACTAGGGGTTTCTGAGGGACACCTCAGGAAAAATGCATTCTGCATTCATCTTCTAAAGCAGATGAAATTGAGGTACAAGGAGGTAAATATGACCCCAATCAGGAGAAATGTGCTATTAAATTAAGGTGTTTGAGTCAGAGAAAACTAATATAAGCTTAAACTTGAAAGAAGCACAGGTAGGCAATCATTTACATATGAAGCTGCTTTATACATGGGTACTTTGCGTATGCATATTGCTCCAAAATGTGTAGCAGCGGGGACTTGTGTATTTAGCAATGGTTAATGAATCTCCCGAGCAACATCGACCTCAACAGTCACTAGTAATTGAAAAAGAATTACAGTATAAAATAACTGTCAACTCGTTATACATTGAAGAAATGTAATAATAGCAATGCTGAGCACTGAACATTGAGTACCTACTGTATACCAGGCACTGTATGATAGTACTTTGCCTGCCTTATCTCATTTAATTTTCAGTAAGAAGGTACTTTTGTAATTTCATTTTACCAATGAGAAATGTAAAGAAAAGCCACTAGAGGACTTAAGCAAGAGCTTAACATTCTCTGATTTACATCTGAAGAAGACTGTGGCTGCCATGAAGAGATTAGAGGACAAGGGTAGCGAGTTAGCAAGCCATTGTAATAGTGCACACACAACATGGTGAGCCAGGCCAGAATGGGATAGTGGAATAATAGAAGTGCTGAGGGGCATTAGATTCAGAATGTCTTTTAATTAACATATGTGTGTGGTTGGGGGGAAAGGTGGCATGAATAACCTCTCCAGATATTAAATGAATGTTCTCAAATGTTAGTGAGGCTCTCTATCATTCCCATCAATGCTAAGGGTGAAGCCAGGGCCTTTTTCTGGTGATTTGGTGACATACAATTAGACTGTCTTCCAACAGACAGGTGTGATTTTGTTATAGAAAAAGGTAGAAAACTGCCAGCTCCCTCATTCTGTCCCCTTTTGGTGAGGGTGAGTGCCATATCAATTCTCCTTTGAGTAGATTTTCATACCAACTGTGTTGGAGAACACAGAGAAGCAGATGTTAGGAAGCCAAAAACTTGGAAATATATTAAGATCCCAAGACGTCTTAGTTATTTCTTCACTTTTCCCTTTCATTAGTCTTCCCCCACTTAATACAGAGTTTTCATATGTAAATAAGAGCAGTGGAGATTCTAACAGCCTAAAAGGTCTGAGGTGAAAGTGTGATAATCAGCTTAAATCTTTGCCAGGTCTCACGCCTAAGAAACACGACTAAAATGAATTTATTGTGGGTTACCAAATTCATGCTCTCAAAACACAAAATGTGTTTCAAGATGGCCTAGCATGCTGTAAACATTCCAGTCCCGCCAAAGTTCTAATCCTTCCCCTCTTCTTCTTGCCTCCAACATATCTTCTTCCTTTATGATCTCCTCATTGTGGTCTCAGTTAATACAGGTTCCTGTATGTTTCTCTACTGTCTACAAGTGGATTATATGTTTTATGGATTCTCTAATATGACATGAGGCTGCCACCATACTATTGGGCTAGTCTGAACCAAAAGGGAGTGGGCCAGTAAATGTGTGTGTAATGATAATATAATATTTATGTTATACAGTTATATGTTATATAGTGTATGTAATATATGTATATGTATGTGTATATATTATAAAATAGATAGTTCTTTTGTTGTGGATATATTTGTTTTGTATGTTATCCATCTACCACCATCACCTCCAACACACACATACTTTTAGTGACATTGATTCTATTGCCTCGTATGAGCAAACAAAGTCAACCACTTTAACCTCCCTAAACCTTTTGGACCCATATCCTTTTCCGAGTCAAAGTTTTGTTGCTCCTTGTGAAGGTCATGAACTTTTTTCACTTTTCATTCCATGTCTTTTTACAAACTGCAGATTCCTAGATCACTGGGAAGCCCATCCTTAAGAGCCTCGCATGCTCTCAGATTGGATTATAATGACTGGCTTGGTAAAGTTACAGGAAATAAAACACAGGAAGCAAAGTGTACATTTGCCTTTGGAAGCTAAGTCAGATCTAAATGTTCTGAAACTAACTCCTCTTTAATTCTGCATCCAGGACTTGAGTTAATTCCAAATCTCCCTTTGGTTCAAATCATCTACATGGTGTAGGTTTCAAGGATCTGTACTGGAACAAAGACTCTCAGATAATTTCTCCCTGACCTCTTTACTTACCTTTCCTATCCTCCCTCCCCAAACCACCCACTTATCTAGAAGGATATGAATTAAGATGACCCTTGAACAGAGTTAGCTTTCTAGGTATCTTTAATATTAGAAGTAGAAGCTTCCTGCAATTACTAATTTCTAGACATCACTTTCCCTAGCTTATCCTCCAGATATTATAATATTTTTATTTTTTTAAACATTCTCTTCATTAAATTAACTATGTTTGAAATATGTAGAGTAATTTCTATTTTCCCTGCTGGGCACTGGCCCAGAGAGGTCTAAAGTAGCACCTGAAATGAATGTAACTCCCTGGAGCTGAACTGATATGCAAAATTGACTCACTTGCTCTCTTGTGCAAGTGTGCAGTCTCTCTCTCTTTCTCTCTCTCTCTCTCTCTTCTCTGGCAGCTTTGCCTTTAGCATAATTTCTAGTCTTTGCTTGAGGATAAGGAGTAGGAGTTTATGCTCTACACCCTTCTCAAACCCAGATTTCCCAATCCAAACCAATTTAGCCTGTATGCCAAATTTAGTGCACTTTTCTTTCTGAAACATGACATAGTAGAAGATATTTTAAAGTTAGAGATAAAGTCTTCTAACTTTATTTATCAGTTCCACCATTAGCATGGGACCTTGGACAAGATAAATCCACATGAATCTCAGATACCACACCTATAAAATAATAATAAAACCTACTTTATAGGATAGTTGTAAAGATCAAATGATGCCAACCACGTTGAGAGCTTTGTGAATGATGTAAGACTATACGTAAGCAATTCATTGTACTTTTCTAAGTCATAGCTCACTATTGAACAGACTTTCTGGATACAGTTCTTCTGTCTAACAGTGGTCTACTGATTATTGTGGAAAACTAGTTAAGAAGTTATTTTAAGGTAGGAAAGAGCTTCCTCAGTTTCTCCTCTCAAAATCACAAATGTAAGAAGCTACTTACTCTACCAATATGTGAATATACAGGGGTTTTTCTGGTAAATGTTTTAACAACCAGCTTTCTGCAGAGGGACTGAGCTATGATTTATAGTTTGTTAATTTCCATGATGTAAATATTCCCACCATGGCTAATTTCAAGTCACCAATATGACATCAACCATCTTGCAAAATTCCTCAGTGTTTAACAATTGGCTTTCTAGCACACCACTGTTTTAATCTGCCCTATTACCATAACAAAGCTATTTCTTGATGTTAACATAGGTTCTAGAAAAAAAAATTCTGGTTATTGGTGTTAGTCAGGATTAGCTTTTTTTCTCTTTACTTTTTATCAGTTAGGGATAATAAAGTGCTCCTTTCTGTAAGACTGTCCTTTTTCATAGCAAAAATCCTGAAAATAAAGCCCTTCTTTTATTTTCCTTATTAGTGAAATTATTCTCTGTTGATGAGGATACCATTTAATTTTAATTTATTAACTCTCAAGAGTTTAAAGGCTGTGGAATACATTTTAGAAACATTAATGGGTAATACAATGACTGCTAAAAGCCAAAACAGTAGTAGAGTTTACAACACCTGCGAAATTCACCAACCACAAAATATCTAATATTAACATGTTTTTTAAAATATTAACTAAGACTTCTGTATCTTGGATATTAAAGAGTCCCTTTGCATTTGCTTTGTCTTTCATGGGCTGACAATTCTCTTATGGTTGATGTTGTAACAAAATGATCACCATGGAGAGATTGTATTGGCAACGTGCCCAGGCTCCAATTGCATACGTACTTCTGAGAATTGATCTAGTGTCCACTGACTCTTAGAGGTGGGAGTACCGGGAGAATTCTGGCTGACTCAGACCATTTCCCACTTGAAGGGCTTCTAGGCGTGTAGTTTCTGGTCTGCTATGGGTTTGAATTAACTTCATTGTATTCTTATACATTATTTTATAGTTGTTTTAGGAATCTTCTACCACCCTGGACCTACCCCAATCTGACTAAAATCCTTAAATAAGTTTCTATAGACTAGGGATGAGCAAGATCAGAACCTCAGAGCTAAGCCCAAATGGAAACCATATTACTGAATGATGGCAAAAACCATACTGACATACCAGGCCATTTGACGTACTGTCAGGCATAAGTTTATTATATTTGTGGGCAGTTCTATATATTCATTTTCTGGAGAAAAAAAGAATGTTAGCACAAATTGATACTTTATCCCCTCTCAGCTCTCTTCCAATTCATGCTAAAGGGGACAGCAGAAGATAAGGTGTCTTATAAAGCAACACACCAAAAACTTATGTTTGAAAATTGTTTGTAGGAAGGCTCTTGAAAACGTGTTGAAAGGTGCATTGGACAAGTCACTTTTTTGTATATCTTAGAATGATTTATGTTTGTTACAAAAACCTTATTATGTAAAAAGGAAAAAGTAGCAGTTTGAGGACTTAAATTCCCATTAATTACATCATGACTTAATTCAGCACAAAAATGGAAAATAGCCGTAGCATTTGGCTATACTTTTCTTACAATTTATACATTTATTTATACCAGTCTTGGCAACATAGTGAGACCCCGTTTGTACAAAAAATAAAAAAATTAGGCAGGCACGGTGGCACATGCCTGTAGTCCCAGCTACTCAGGATACTGAGGCAGAGAGATAGCTTGACCCCAGGAGTTCGAGGTTACAGTAAGCTGTGATTGTGCCACTGCACTCCAACACTCCAACCTGGGCAACAAAGCAAGACCCCATCTCAAAAAAATATATTTACATAATTATATATTTAAATATATTTATATTTATTTATTATAAAACTATATATATAATATTTTTTTCTTGAGAAGAACAAAAAAATTGAGCATAATAAGAGTTCTCCTTGTAAATTAAATTAAAAATATTTGGATAAGCTTGAATTATACATGAATTTTTCCTTCAAAAACACCATAAAAAATTGCCAGTGACTAATGTTAAAAATATCAGCCAATTTCCAAATACTATATGAAATCCCTGTCCAATGCACCAAAGAACATTTTTGGATGAGCACGAATTCCCCTAAAACTTAGGTGTAGTGATGAACCATAAAATGCCCTAATTACCTAGAGTAATCTCTTATAGATGGATCATCTATATAAAATTATTTCAAGTTATTTTATTCTATGCATGTTTTCAGCTTCTGAAATTAAACCACTAAGGTCTACTTATAAGTCTACAACCAACTTCCTTATAATTATCCTAAATTCACCAACTTCAAGCAAAAAGGTATAGAGCTGACTTTCACTTTTTAATTGAAAATTTTATTGAGATAATTATAGCTTCACATGCAACTATAAGAAATAATACAGAGATTTCTTGTACACTATTCCCAGTTTAACCCAATGATAACATTTTGCTAAATTATAGTATAATATCACTACCAGGCTATTGACATTAACAAAATCCACCAATTTTATTCAGATTTCCCCAGTTTTTAACTTATTCATGTATATGTGTGTATGTAAGCTCTATACAATTTTATTACATGTGCAGAGTCATATCCACCACCAGTTATGATATTGAACACCACAAGGATTCCTTGTGTTACCCTTTTATGACCACATTCATCTCCTCCCACCTTTCCTCCAAAACCACCCCTATTGCCTCAACCACTGGCAGCCACCAATCTTTCCTCCACTTCTAAAATTTTGTTATTTCAAAAATTTTGTATAAATGTAATCACACAGTATATAATCTTTTAGGATTGGCATATTTTGCTCAGCATAATTTCCTAGCAATTTATCCAAGTTCTTGCATGTATCAGCAGTCCATTTCTTTTTATTGCCAAGTAGTATCCCGTGCTATATATTTACCACAGTTTGTTTAAGCATTCACCTATTGAAAGACATCTATGCTGATTCCAGTTTTTAGCTATCATGAATAAAGCTGATACCAGCATTTGGGCACAGAGTTTTGTGTGAACGTGAGTTTTCATTTTTCTGGGTAAATTCCTGGAAATGCAATTACTGTGTCAAATGGTAATTAGGAATTTAATTTTTTTAAAAAAACCTACTGAACTGTTTTCTAGAGTGAGTAAACCATTTTATGTTTCCATCAGCAGTGTATGAATGATCCAGTTTCTCCACATCCTTATGAGAATTTTAATCTTTTTAATAGGTGTATAGTGTTTTAATTTGGATTATTTGGTTTTTTCATACTGAGTTTTGAGAGTTCTTTTTATATTCTTGATATCAGTCCTTTGTCAGATATGTGGTTTGCAAATATTTTCTCCCAGTCACTACTTTGTCTTCCAATTTTCTTAACAGGGTCCTTCTCAGAACAAAAGTTTTTTATTTTGATGAAATCCAATTTATTAATATTTCATTGTATGGATCGGGCTTTGGTGTCAAGTCTAAGATCTTTTTGTCTAGCTCGAGATTCCTCCTTTTTTTCCCCTAGAAGTTGTATATTTTTACATTTTACATTTAATCTATGATCCATTTAGAGTTCATTTTTGTATAGGTATACTCTAGCACCCTTTGTTGAAAAGTCTGTCACTCCTCCTCTGAATAGGTTTTGCCCCTTTGTCAAAAACTAGTTGAGCATGTTTGTGCCTATTTCTGAGTTCTCTGTTCTATTCCATTGACTTATGTGTTATACCTCTGCCAATACCACATTCTTGGTTACTGTCACTGTAAATATAGTAAGACTTAATATTAAGTGGAATACTTTGTTCCTACTTGTTCCTACTTTATTCTGTTTTTTCATTTTTTAAAGCTCTTCTAGGGCCTTTGCCTTTCCATATAAATTTAAAAATAAACTTGTCTATGTCTACAAAATTTCTTTCCAGAATTTTGACAGGAATTACATACATTAAACCTACAGATGAATTTGAAGAGAATTGTCATATTTACTCAATTGAGTCTTCCAACCAATGAATATGGTATGTCTGTCAATTTATTTAGGTGTTCTTGATTTTCTTCATCAGCATTTTCTAATTTTCAGCATAGAGATTCTGTGCGTGTTATTGTTAGTGTATATGCAAGTATTTAATTTTCTTTGGAGCCACTGTAAATGGTATTGTGTTTTTAATTTTGGTTTCTCCATGTTCATTGTTGGCATATAGAAATGATTGATTTTTGTGTGTTGATCTTGTACCCTGTGATCTTGCTAAACTTCCATATAAGTTCTAGGAGTTTGTGGGGTTTTTTTCCCAGATTTTATGATATTTTTATGCATAGACAATCATGTCATTTGCCAATTGGGATAGTTTTAGTCTTCCTTTCCAAGCAGTATGCCTTTTATTTATTTTTCTTGCCTTACTGCAGTGGTTAGAACTTCCAGTACTATGTTGATTAAAAGTGGTGAAAGTGGATATCCTGGCCTTGTTCCCATCAAGTATAATGTTAGTTGTACGATTTTTTTGTAGATGCTCATTATCAAGCTGTGGTAATTCACCTCCATCCTAACTTTCTGAGAGTTTTTACCATAAACAGATGTTGGATTCTGTCAAATGATTTTTCTGCATCAGTTGGTATGGCCCTATTATTTTTCTTCTTTAGCTTATCGATATGGTATATTATATGGATTTTTTAAATGTTTAATGATATTTAACCAATCTTGCCTGCCTGGGATAAATTCTACTTGGTCATGGTGTTTAATTTTTAAACATATTCTTGGAATTAGTTTGCTAATATTTTTTATTCTTTTTTTTAGGGATGAGATCTTGCTATGTTGACCAGGTTGGCCTTCAACTCCTAGAGTCAGCAGATCCTCCCAAGTAGCTGGGATTATAGCCACATGTCACTATGCCTGAATAATTTGCTAATATTTTGTTGGGGATATTTGCATCTATATACATGAGAGATACTGACCCATAGTTTTGGGAGTTTTTGGTTTTTTTTTGCTTTTTGGTGCTTCCTTTGTTTGGTTTTCTATCAGGGTAATACTGGCCTTATGAAATAGATTGAGAAGGGCTCTCTTCTATTTTCAGGAAGAATAAAATTAGTATTAATTAATCTTTAGAAGAGGTGCCACTACTGGTCTCTCCCCGCCCCCACTTCCACCTGCTGCTCCAGTGTCTCTGAGTGAGAGAGGAGAATCTCAGGCCTGTAGGGACAAAGAGGATTCTAAGACCAGGCGGTTGGGTCTCTCCTGCTAGTCCTGCCTGTGACCTTGGTATCACTCAGTGGGAAAGGGGAATGTTTGGCCCAGCAAAGGAGAGTGCCTCTCCAGTTACTTATTTCCTGTGGTTTCCCAATCCACCCCTCTTACTCGTGGTGTCAGGCTCACCTTATGTTGTCAGAGGGACTCCAGTATGATCCAGGGAAAGCAAAGCTGCCTTCTATTGCTAGGTTGAAAGTCAACCTATGTCTGGTAGCCTCCATCTGTTGGGTAGGGGTGTATAAGACACCCTGCCACTGTGCTCTTCCTACAGTCCTGGGGTCCCAAACTACCTTGCCGCCTTCTAACTGCATTTTGGAGTTCTCCTTTTGTTCTCTTTTTTACCATGTCCAGGTATTATAGTTGTGCTTAGTGGAGAGAAGCAGAACAAACAGGTCTACACCATCTTTTTCAGATAGGAAATGACCTTTATTTTTAATCATGGATGCCCAAGGACTCACTCAATTCTAAAAGGTCTTAAATTACTTGAATTCTGCATAAATTTACAAAGACTTAATATGAAGATGAGGAAGAAGAGAAGACAGAGCCATGCATCATGGGAATTGTCCCCAAGCTGATACAGCACACATCACAAAGAGAAAAAAAAAAAACCAACAGCATGAGACAGGGAACAGAGTATTTTGCTTTGTAGTAGCTGCTGGCCAGCTTGTCTTTTCTTGATGTTTCCCTCTCTCTTGATATTTTAATGTAAAGCAAAATTTTTCATATCCAACATTCTATTATGTGAATTGTGAAAAATTCATAAAACTCAGCAAGTAGTTATAGCGTTCAACCAAACAGTAGATTTGAAAAGAAGTTAGCTCAAACTATTGGGCAACACAGAACATTTTATCATTCATCAGCCATACAGTAAATGAAACATCAGGGTGGTGATAAGCATAACATGTGTTTGCTCCTTATTTTGTTACCTCACCTTCCTTCTTGTCTTTTAAATCATCATTTGTAGAAAAGATTAGTTCCTTAAGAAGCATTACATAGATATTTTTTCTATCTCAAAGAAAAACTGTACCAGTTTCATACACTCATTACTGATCAATTTCTGCCTATGAAAGTCCAAACTGATGCAATTTATTGAAACTCTTTATTTAAATTTCATTTAAATAGGCCAACATTTATCATTTGAAATTCTTAAAGAAAGTAGTACATCCTTTGGCTGAGGTGGATTGCACTGAAATAATAGGGAATATGATTTTAGACATAGCTTGTGTCCTGTACTTGTTATTTTTGAAACCAGTCAATTACCATATCATTGACAAATTTTTAAATCTCATTTTGATACATTCTCCATCATAAACTTACTTTTGAGGATGATCCATCCACTTTAGTACTCCCATTTGCAAAGAATTCCATAGCAGCAGAAGTGTCACTATGATCAACCTGGTAAAGCTATGGTACGCAAATAATTGTTATAATACCCAATTCATTGTGATGCTAGTATAAGAAGTGATGCATATTAAATTTTCTAACTTCGGATAGAATCATAACAGTATACCAGATAGTGTGACCAAAACTATTAAGGAGCAAACCTACATCACTACAAAAGCCAACTGAATTTAAAATAATATTTACTGATGAGTATTACTATCTTTAAAAAAATTCCCATAATAGCAACTGTATTTTGGCTCTTAAAATAGCACTCTCCCACTCTGAAAATACTAGCAGCAGCAGCAGTTCAACTGGAAGTCTTGAATAAAAATGCTTCTGTGTTATGAAAGATCTGCATGGTTTTTTTGAGCTATATTTAATTTACTTAACTAGGACATACTGAAAATTGTACTATACTTACTAAACTATTTTTTGAATCACAGAAGAATGTTTATATTTTTAAATGATATTAACAGGAACTCTTTAAACAGTTGGAATTTTGTGAAAAAGTGAAAAGCACAAGAAATATCTATCCAACATTGTACACTATTTGTCAGTTTCTAAAGATTGGCAATAAATAGATAGCCTTATTTATTGTAGTCAATATTAATATACTCAGGTAAACTAACATTATAGCCAATATTTATATATTCAAGAATTACCTTTTTAAGTTCTACGTAACCTAACTTTCTATCCCAGATGAAAGAACTCAGTCTCTTCTGCTTACACTTTTTAATGATATCCTAGAAATTACTGGAAACAAACTAGTCAGTAGTCACCCTTAAAAACAAATCCACTCTCATTTATCTTCATAGCCCTAGAACTTAGCCTCATAACTTATATATAATGGGATAATAGGTGTTCACTAAATATTTGTTAAATTAGTGTTTTAAAAGGAACTAATAGGGAAATGTTCGTCAAACTAATATTTATATACCAAACACTGCCATGGGCTATAAACCTATCATACCATACGAGATTCTACCATAAGAGATTCATGCATTGGTTAGCAATGTTCTGGCTGCAAATAATAGAAAACCTAAATCAAAACCTAGCTTAGGTAATAAAAGGAATTTATTGGCTCATATAACTAAAAATTCCAGTAGTAGATGAGATTTCAGGTACAATTTCAACACTGCTCTGGCTGCATTTCCCTTCAGTTCTCTCAGCTTTGTCCTCATTCATCTGCCAAATTCAATTTCAGCTGGATTCCTTCCTGGCGGCAACACAGCTACAGTCATTTCAAGACTCACATCAGCACACCACCCCCACATAGGAATAGAGAGTATCTGTTATAGTAGATACGCTTGAAGAGTCAGCATGTATCCCAGATGCCCCTCAAAAATGTCTAAGCAGTAACTTACATTGGATCACATACTAATGGTATAAAGTGATTTGCTTGAACCCATCAAAGCCAACTCTTAGAGTTTAATCCTTCCCAAATTGCCACTGGCTGGGAAATATGGGATTTTCTTAGGAAAAAAGACAAGAGAACTGAGTGCTATGTAGGCAACCAACATATGTCTGCTACACATATTGTTAGCTCCAGTTAGACTCACAGAGTTTAAGTAACTCGCCTCAGGTGGCAGTGGTTTAAAACTGGATCCTAAGTCTAAAGTTTGTGTTCTCTCCACTCTAAATTGTATAGAGTGTTTGGAAGAACTACCAGATAGTATAAAACATCATCCTTGTCCTAAGTTTAGAGAACTAAAACTAAAAGTCTTTTTCTAGGAGGAAAAGGTGATTTAAATAAAATATCTTCTCTTGCACACCCCTCCCCCATAGCCACTGTTCCACTATCCTTCCTTCCACTTTCTCTAACCCACTGGAATTCTTCCCATCTTTCCTGTCCCAGCCCAGTGCTCTCATACTTCCAGTGCAGTGGTCTATGTTCCAAAATTATCTTCTCCTCTTAATTATCACTGAACTCCTATTCCTTTAGGCATCTGATCAAACAATTCATCATTAATAATAACATAATGCATTCACTTCTGGGGATATTTGTAACTTATGTCACTAGTTGGACACAATTCCACACATTCCTTGCCCCCTAAAATACTGTAAGAATTTCAAGAAAAGGAGATACTAAAAAGCTGGTGATAATTTTTCAGACAACCCTTCCCCAAACCACTGAGATCAAACTCTGAAAACGGTTGTTCCGATTGAACTGTTTCATAAATAAGGTGCCCTGGCTTGCTAAATTATCTTTTTCTAAGACTATTGCCTTTTTCCTACAGTATTCCCATTGGTTAATCCCCCTTTTTTCCCACCCTGATACATTTTCAAACTACTTTTTATATTTAAAGGTTGTTATTTGATTGATGTTTCCTATGTGATAGCTGGTTTATTTTCAGATTGCTCCTTTATCTACTGCACTTAATAATAATTATCCTCACTTCAAAATGACTTCCAGAACTCCAATTGCTTTTGAATGTAATTGTATCCCCTTCACCCTCCAAAGCACCTTGATTTCACTTTCTTAAGGCTTTTAAACACACAAGAATGAATAATAAAAGAAAAACTAAAAGCACAGTAAGCCTAATAAGCCTAGAAATGCATATTTTTAAGAATGACACAATTTGGGATTTATCTATCAAAATATCCATTCGCTACTTCTTCATCATATAAAGCCAACTCCAGATAAATTCTAAATTCAGGAAACTGTGATGGAATTGAGTGGTACAATGTTGGTTAGACCCCAAGGACATATGGATAAAGGAAAGTTATAGTACCTCAAGCTGCCAATGTGTTTGGACTGGTAAGAGCTGGACCCTGGGTTGTTTAGGATTCTTAAGTGAGCCAGAATTAGACCGTGCGATCTAGGTTACTGACCCTTGCTTTAATGTATGCGAACTAGCACAACCTATGTGTAATTGTGTTATGCTCATAAGCTTTACCAGTGTTTTCTGCTGCGTTGCAATCACAAACATGTTTGCCGCTTAGCTGCCTGCATATGAGACACTCCTTCCCGCCCACCACCCTGCGGAGAAACACTGCTCTTTCAATATTCTGAGCTGCTCAGCCACTACGGAATCAACCCCCACACAGTAACAGTTAATGTACTTATTATGTCTTCTTTAGAATCTGTGTTAAATTCTGTTGTTTTTTTCATAATCGAAAGCAACATTGTACTGTACATATTTATAGACTTTTTTGTAAATTGGGTTTTAAAAGACTGTTATTTACCTTTACAAGACAATGTCACAATTGTTGAGATTTTGAGTAATTTTATTGGCAGCAGAATAAGATTTCTTTTAAGAAAAAAAAACTGGTACTATAAAAACCTGGGAATTTCAGATGTGGGTGGCAATTCACTTGGACATATCCGTTTAAGCTGAAATGAACTAACTGATGGGTTTGATTCTGTCTGCTAACATTTCTAGAGCATTCCCCACATCTACATTGTGACTGCACACTGGGGGTGGGGAATCTGGGGGTGGCAGTTGCAGTGTCCCCATTAAGAACTCCTGCTCCCTGTTTCAGGCTGAATATAAAGTATTCTCTCTGCCCACTCAAGAACAGACAAGGCCAGACTGAAATGGTCAGAATTCAGGAGTAAAAGCAATAAGATATCATAGTAGACAGAAGTTTAGAATATAAGGGAAGAGTTTTAAAATTCATACAGGAAGGCAATTTGGCACCATTGTATCTTTTAATGAATCACGTGTGCAAGTTTGATTGTTGGTTCTTTTTAAGTATCAAAGCAACAATGTTAGCTGGTTTCTTTGCTCCTATAAAACTTAAATGCTATTTTTAGATCAAAGTTTTGTTAAGAAAGGTTGGGCAGGCTAAACCCTGCCTCTGCACCTTTCACGAAAGGAACAACTATGGAGCATCTGCCACGGGCCAGTCACAGTGCTGAGTACAGGAGATAACAAGATAAAAAGCAAGGAAGAGCCCTACTTTTAAGAAGCTCTGTTTAATGTGAAGAGACACATTTAAATAAGTAAACATCTAGCCAAATAAATTCTATAATTGAGACGTGTACTCCAGGAAAGACTGACCAAGGAAGAAGGTGACTTGCTAGGCTGGAGTAAACCCTGGTGTTGAGACAGAAAGGATTATTAAATAGGATGAATATTTAAGTGGTCAGGTTATGGATATATTAATATGATGTTCTGCCATGATACCTGCTGTGTAACTTTGTAACTTGGGGTTATGAATAATAAATCCTCAAATAGTGACAGTCCTATTTCTTCTGCATAGTTAAGACCCCTAGATCCCTGCTGGGCTCTAAGACCAATCTTTTATTGAATTGAAAAGGATTTAGGGATCTCTCATTTGACTACCAGAGAGCATCCTACCTAGTGACAGAGTGGGCAGGTAGGTTATGGCACAGTAACCTATTCAAGATCACACAGCTGGTATTAGAGCTGAGATTCTAACATAGTTTCCCTGACTTCAAAGATGGAATAGGCCCATCGTAACCAGTCAGGCAGAGAGTTACTTTTAGTAAAAATGACACTCCATCCTACTTCTTAAACTGGGGCGATACACTGAGGATCATTATTTGACATTTCTTTAAAACTTACATATATTATCATTAGGATTTTATATCTATTCAATATTTACTAAACCAAATTTAAAAGATAAAATTAAATAGAAATATTTGATGAGCCAGAACTATATAAAGAGATGTTTCTGAGTTTAAAAAGAGAGAGAGAATTTGGCAGAAAATTAGTTGACATCAGCATGATCCCACCAGGAATATCAAAAGTATTCTCATAAAAGCACAGTACTGGGAAATCAAGCAGCAGTCAGGCAAAGAGCCCCAGAGAAGTTCAGTATAGAGAACAGGGCACCAGGCACACATTGGAAGCTCAGGAAGCACCCAAGCCTCTGGTAGGGATGAGGAACTGGCAAGAAGCAAAGTAGAGTCCCAGAAAATAAGACAAGTTCCTGGTCACTAGAACTGGAGTCTCAGAAAGAAGAAAATTGGACCTCAAGACCAAGGCAGAACCTAGGCTAGAACTAAACCACAAGGCATAGCCTAACCAAAGTTAGAGCTCCTCAATGCATAGTCCTCTCAAAGATGGACTAGAGTTTTAAAGTCCATTCTAGAAAGTGAGCCTATAGTGGAAAGGATTGGGGAAACACTGGGAATGGTGTCAAAAGTACAGGGTTATGGAGAGGAGAGGATATTGGGACAATGAATAACACAAATCCTAAAAGGTTAGGTTAAGAAAAATACTACCTTGTAAAGGATATATGTTGGGTTTTTTGTTTGTTTGTTTGTTTTTGCCCTTCTTCTGGGCAGTTTCCTACTTTCCTTTTGAGACTTCTCCCCATCCACCATGAACAAAGATATAACAGTATGTCAAAGAGTCTTGCCTACTTTAGGCCCTGACGCTAGCTAGGTCAATTGTACTCTCCCTCCCAGAATTGGAATCTCAAAGGAAGGAAGAAAGGGATGGAAAATAATTGATGTTGTTTTCTTCCTGAGTCTGAACTTCAGTGGACACCTAGATCGCCAAAGCTGTTCTACACCCTCTCTTTTCTGAAGTCTGGATTTACATTATTTCCTGGATTTTGGAAATATCCATATCCCTCCAATGTATTATTTCTTTCTTTTAAATTAGCTAAGGTCATTTCTGCTGCTTGCAACCAAAGTGTCATAAGTGATTCAGTGTCGGAAATGATGGCAATGCTCTGGTTCTTTTCAGAATAGGCCTTCCCAGAGGTTGAGTCAGAATCAGTGTCTTTGAGTCTGCAATTTGGGGAGCCCCAAAAAGCTGCCCTCTATCTGAAGAATCATATTACTTTTTTTTTCCTTTTATTTCATCATATAATGGGGGTACACATATTGTTAGGGTTACATACATTGCCCCTACCCCCCCTCACATGCCAGAGCTTCAAGCGAGTCCAATCCCCAGGTGGCGCGCACAGGGCACATTATGTAACTCTATACTTCCTCCCCCCTCCCGCGTGCCCTCCATCCAATAAAAGATTTCTTTTTTTTACATTTTGGATACACTGTATAACTTTGCCTCTCACTCAGAAGGGTTAAAGGAAAGCCCTTCGCCCCCCTGCTCACCACATCCCTCTGATGTGGGTCTTGCCCCCCCCAACCCTGGTGAACACTACCACCATTTGAGTACCATAGTTTTAAATAGTCAGTACCAATTTGATGGCGAGTAGATGTTGAGCCCACTTTCCACATCTTGTGTCGCCTCACTTTGGATAACGGGCTTAAGCTTAATCCAGGATAGCTATTTTATAGTTTTTGATCTAGAGCTCTTTCACCTCCTTAGTTAAATTTATTTCTAAGTATTTTATTTTTAGTAGTTATTACAAGTGAAATTTCTTTCTTGATTTATTTTACAGATAGTTCACTATTAGTGTATAGGAACACTATTGATATTTTTATGTTGATTTTTTTATGTCCATATTTTGTGTCTGTCATCAATGTTGGAAAATTTTCAGTCATTAATTCTTTGAAAATTTTTTCAGAGCATTTTGTATTAATCTAGTCAGGAATTTGGCTCTGTTCCAAGTTTGTTGTTGCTATGATTACTCTCAGTCACCATATATTTCAAATTGCTCTAGTGATACTTGTGTTTATTGTGTGTATTTTTTGCCAGAGGATTTTCTGATTGTCTGTGTCCACTTGGCTTGGGTCTTCCTGTTTGACTTTGGCTCTTCTCTTTGCAGTGTCCACAAAGAGAATTTGTCCTTTACAGCTCTTCTGTCTATATGTAACTGTTACAACAACTAAATGCTTGTTAGCATTGTGTGAGGTGGAGCTGCAGAGATAGGAGGCATTCTCTGATGTTCTAATTAAACCTCAGTCTTTGGGAAGTAATGTTAACCTCATTCTCCAGTATTGGACTTCACAAGTGTCTCTGCCCCTTATCCAGATACAGTGCTGGTTCTAGCATGTATTTCTATTTCTTTTCTAGGGGTTCAGATCCTTTCCCCCTAGTCCTCTCTGAAAAACTACATAGATTTCCATCAGTGCCCTCAGGTTGTAGTTTTGTGGCTCCACTCTCTGAAGTTTGAGGCTTTGGTTTTTAATGGAAATATGGGAGATGGATCTTGCCAGAGTTTCATAGGTGGCTGACATTTCTCTTCCACAACATCTGCCCTCAGGCTACATTTTTTGCTGGTTTTTTTTTTTTTTTTTTTTTTTTTTGAAGATCTGATTTTGTCTCATAGAGGTTATAAGGGAATGGATCTGGGAGGAGTTTTGTAGTGGTTGCTGTTGCCCTGTCTTCCAGCACCATGGAGAGTGCTTTCTTCGACTCCTGCCTAGTTAGCTTCCTGGAGCAAACATCTGGGAGAATCCAAATCCCTCTCTGTTTGCTGCGCCAAATAGCTCCACACTCATGCTAGCCCTCATTTAGCAATTTGTTAAATATTTCTGGCTAAATGCTCTATCTTTTTATAGGCTTATACGATGGTAAGGTGATTTCTGCCAAATAAGCAATTATTTGGGTCCTATTTCTTCCTGCTGGTATCAGCCTCTTTCTAAAATTCAGGTTAGTTATTTTCTCTGAAACCTCAATTCTTTCATGAGTTTAGAAAAATTCATTCATTACAGTTTATAAGCTTTTAATCTTGTTAGAAGAGTAGGAACAATGTTTTTTTTCATCTGTTTAAAGCTATGCCCTAAAAAAGTCCCTTCATTATTTTTTAATCATTCCTAGTCATCTAGGTAGTGTCTTCCAAGGCCACATAATTAAAAATGTTTTTATTTAAGTGTGATGTGCATTCTTTAGTGTTTTCTATTTCTAGGGACTTTTTCCTTTGATTTCAAAAAACCCCTACATATTTATTTAAATTTATTCAATGAGATACATGTGTTTTACTGTTGAATCAAACTTTTCCCTAGGAAAATAACAGAAATAATAAGATAATAGTCTACAGATAACCTTTTCTTTGTTACAATAATTTTTGGAGAAATAAACTTGTAGATTAGTTATTAAATCATACTGTAAATCTTATTCTATAATTTTAGAATATATTTATTAATATTATCATCCTTAAGTTATTAATTATCAGACTAAACTACTCCCCTTTGTCCTTATGCATATACATATACTTAATAAAATTCATTAAACTGTACACCTAATAAAGGTACAACTTATATAATATAATTTATATCTAATTTATAATAACCATAATATTAAAAATGGTGAAGAGGCAATTCAATCACATGATCAAGTACTTGGCTTATAAAAATAGTAAGGACATAGTTTATTATGTTATATTTTTTGTTTTATATCTTATACAGTTTTGTGTATATGTTCAACACTATATTTTCAGATTCTAGAATGACTAATAATATTTATTGAATGAATAAATATACATACATTTATTGAATCAATAAATGCATCATTCATTTTATGGTGCCTTAAAATTATTTAACTTTTTGTTGGATCATTTTACAAACATAAATATTGTGTTACAGGACGTTACTTAGCATGAGTAGAGACTCAGAACTGATTTGTTTTTCTTTTTATTAAGATTAAGCTAGGACTGATAATTTCATGCAACATTCCTTATGATTCTGCCTACCAAATATAGACTCATTTTGACTATATGTTTATTTACATCTAATAAAATTATCAAGGATTTGTGCTTTTATTGAGCACCAGAAATAAATTAATTATTTTTAAATCAGGTGAGAAACACTGAAAATTGAATAGTTTTACAATTTTAGTATTTTTTCAATACACTTACGTGGTAAAACACAAAGTAGGGAAACTACCTTTCCGGACTTCAGAGATATTGCTTCAATTCTTCATTGCCAAAGATAGTGTGTGAATATCTAAACTTTATAGATTTAACTGTCAAAAACGGGACTAGCCCCCCTAATGTTTCTAATTTTCTTTAAATTCACCTTTGTGAAAATAACTAATATGCTCATAACTTCTTTGTAAAAGAGGCAGGATATCATTTTCACTTGTATAATTTCCCTACTGAAGAGCCTTTACATTCCTGCTGATGCAAGAGTAACATAGACTTGGGTATTTATAGTGGACGTGGTAATAAAAAATAAGCCTACAAATTACATATCAGGCCTTTAAATATACAGATTGCTTTATTAGATTTCAAGTTTAAATACAAGGGGAATTATCAGAAAAAAACAGTAACTCAGGAAATTTTAGTTAAAGAGCACAAAATTTACATTGTAAACTATTTACACTCCTGAAAATCTATAGAAAAATATTTATAAATGATGGAAAGTGCATGCAAGTTGAAGAAGAGAATGTTAGTGGGAACAATATCTAATGAAATATTTCAATAAGTTTGGAAGATAAAAAGATGGAGATATGTTAATTGATATAGTTAGGTAGAAGAAGCTAAAGCTTTTTGGATATAAAAAACAACCCAAGGCCGATTGTGGTGGCTCACGCCTGTAATCATTGCACTCTGGGAGGCCATTGAGGGAGGATTACTTGAGGTCAGGAGTTTGAAACCAATCTGAGGAAGAGTAAGACCCCATCTCTACAAAAACTACAAAAATTAGTTGGGCATGGTGGCTTACACCTGTAGCCCCAGCTTCTCGGGAGGCTGAGGCAGGAGGATCATTTGAGCCCAGGAGTTTGAGGTTGCAGTGAGCTATGATGATGTCATTGCACTCTAGCCCAGGCAATAGAGAGAGATTTGCCTGCCCCCACCCCGAACAAGAAAAGAAAGAAAGAAACTGATTAAAATTGTTTTCTGAAGTCTCTGTGTCCATAAGTAAAGAACACTTGGGGATAAACGCTATGTGATGAAAACTCTCAGAATCATAAAACATACACACACACAGGGCAGAGGATCTAACACAAGAATTTTGGAACAACCTCCACTAAATAAAAGTAAGGTGAATTTTTAATTATAAAAGAGCCAAATATAAAAAAGAAAGAAGAAAATAAAAATAGTAATCCTCAGTATGAAACCTATGAAAGAATCACTTCAAGAAATTGAGTTTACCTGAAAATACTAGAAAGACACTTCAAACTTTCCTGTCCTTTGTCCCCAGATTCAGAGGACAAGACATTTTGTTTTGTTTGTTTTTAATTAAAAAATTAAAAGCCATTTTTCTGCCCTGATATGTTATAATAATGTGAAATAGAGTGATGTTGGAGTACATGATCATGCATCTCCAATGCATATGGCTATGCTCTGTAAAAGGAAGTATAAAAGGAGTGCAATGTATGGTGGACAGTGGTGGTGCTTTATTGGATTTTGATAGATACAACACACACATCACAAGATTTGGGGGGAAAATATTGGGCATATGCTATGTTGATGATTCTACTTTTAATTGATTCCTTTAGTTCAGAAGATCAAATAAATAAGCACAGGGGATAGCAGAATGCATGTTACACACAAAAAACGGTAACAAGTATGCTGTCTTACAAGTATACACCTTTAGGAACTTGGCTGTGAGAAAAGAATAAAGAAAGAAGAAATATAAAGAAAAATGTGATAGCAAACCTATAAAAAAATGAGAAGAAAGAAAATGTATGAAAAGTAGCTCCCATCCAGCACACTCCTCCTTTTCAAGAAAGAGAGAGAGAGAGAGGGAAAGAGAGAGAGGGAGAGAGGGGAAGAAGTGGAGGGAAGGATGGAAAGGGGGAGGGAAATAAGATATAAAAGGAAAAGAAATCAAGAGAAAAGGGGGGGAAAGAACAATGAAAAAGAAAAAGCTATTTCTTGCAAGCTAGCTTTAATTCCTGATACAAACTAAGATCTCCTTAAGTTCTATTGGCTACTGAAGGTAGTAAGTCTTACACCTGCCTTAGGTGGAATTACTGATCTTTAGCTCTAGCATAACAGCCTCAACACACACTTTCTCTCAAGCTTCCCCTTTACCTCCTTTCCACAGGCTGGCACTCCTCAGTAGGCCAACCTTAAATATACAGCCCACATAGTTCCTAATTAAAGTCAAACTCTATTATGTGGAGCTTGTATTTTCTAAGGGTACCATGTTATGATATGGTTCTCTATTCCTGACAACCTATTTTTCTCTTATAAAAATATCAAATTTATCAATAAAACAAATTTTAAAAAGAAAACACACACTCAAAGACAAAGCTATTGCTAAAAAATCCAAAATCCAGAAGAAAGTTTGAGATTCTTCCGCAAGTTCAGCACTATTTTAAAAATTATGTATGTATGTGTGTGTATATATATATATGATTTTATTCAAAGTGAAATATCAAGCCCTGTAAAAAAACAATCTATGGCAATAATACTAAAAATAAAACAGGATTATAAGAAAAGGCTTTAAAAAGATAGATAATGTGAGAAAGATCTACAAAGATATAAACAATCTTATGATATTATTATGGAAATAAAAGTCAAATCCATAAAAGGAAATCCATATCTCTGGTGTTGCAGCACATTAAAGCTGTGATTAAGAGGAGAAAAAATTAAAATCTCTCTCAAAATTTAGAACATTTTTTAAATGACCAAAATGAGTGTGTAAAACAAATAAGAGAGAGTCAAAAATATGGAATTTAAGTATTACTCCAGGAGAGAATATAAGCAATGCTAAGATAGAAAAAACATAGATAAGTACCCAGAAGAATGGATTATAAAAGTGAGATATAGCTACAAATATAAATAGAAAGACAGATGTTAGAGGAGATAGATATTAAGCAGATGATAGACATAGATATATATGGAAATATCTTATGTTAAACTATGATAAACAACATGCAATAATTAAACATAAAAATTAAAAATAAATTATTAGACTAAATTGAAAAAGATAATTAAAAAGATATATTGGTAACTTTTATTAAAATAAATAGCATTCCTCATAAACAGAAAACATATTTTATTGTTTACATTAACAAAAAACATGAAACTATCCAAGAAAATTTCTGACAGAGTATATTAAAGAATGATGTTAAAACATTTCTTTAAATTAAAGATATGAGAATTCTGGACTTGGCATTTATATAACAAGTATAATTAAGCATCATTCTGTACCAGATCCCATGCTAAACTTTGAGAATAGTGTGTTGAACATATTGCAAGCCCCTACTTTCACTGAGATTACATTCTATGTGTGAAGCAAATAAGTAACAAATATTTTTATTAATATAAGCTTTAATGACAAATTAATTCAGATAAAGGAGAAATAATGGAGTTGCTGTCTAAGAAATTAAATTTAAATCAATCAAATGCATGGTTTGCTCATTAGATTGTCTAATTCAATATATATGTATACATTCATTTTTAATAATTGTGTAGAGACACAGGAACTCACACATACTGAGTAAAAGTATCTCTTAATAGAGAGTGGTTTCTTAAGCCTAGAAGAACATTAATAAAAATTTATAGCACAGTATGTGGAATAGAAAGGAAGCAGAGGGAGAAAAGAGCATGTATAAAGACATACTAGTGAGAGAAAATATGGCACATTGCAAGATATAAAACACTTCTGTATGAGTTAGAATATATATTTTGAAAATCTCAAACATAGGATTTATTTGTGTGTCTAGAGTTATACAGAGCCAATCTTCTCTGTCTCCTGGATGGCTTTTTAAATATTTTAAGGTACTGGTTTTTCAGATCAATGCCGGTGTATTCACATAAAAAGTCCATATTGCCTACTTGTTCCTTGCACAGGATTTGAATTTTAAAATCTAGATACAAATTTAAGATCTAACATTTACTTGTTGTGTGACATTGAGATAATCTACTTAGGCTCTTTAAATTAGCTTTCAGTACCAGTCCTCTTTACTAAATGAAAAAGTCCTCTTTGGTTAGGTTCACTATTATGTTTCTGGAAACATCACAAATTTAGTAAAACATTAACATTATGTGATGTACAAAAGAAATCTTTCCTACAGATTTATAAAATCAAATGAATATTTAAGGAGTTAAAAAAGTGACCTATATTCTGGGCATATCTATGTTAGAAAAACATAAAGGTATTAGATTTCCAAAATGAATTCATAGCAGAATATTCTGAAGATGAATAAAAAGAATTAAGTTGAAAGAATGAAGTCATTCTAGCAATGCATAAGAAAACATCATGGATACAGAAAATATCATTACAATGATAAAAATCCAAGAGTAGATGAAATAGCTATTTATGAGTGACTTTAGTTGCTAAATCATAATACAAAAATTTGAAAGAGATATCTTGAAGGGTAGCTCATGTAGGATACAATTTTTAATAAGCTTGAGTGGTATTCTCTTATAAAAGCCAAAACTATTATTTCAAAGTAGTAAACATACATTTTTTTACTATATTCTTCAGGGCTTGTTTCACTTGCTTATTTCTTAAGGTATATATAAAAGGATTTAATACAGGTGCAATTGAGGTGCTGAGTACTACTACTTGCTTGTTTAAAGATACCCTTTCCTCTGCGGAAGGTTTAATATACATAAAAATGCAGGTGCCATAAGAGATGGAGACAACAATCATGTGGGAGGAACAAGTAGAAAAAGCCTTCTTCCTCTGCTGAGCAGAAGGAATCTTCAGAATTGTTTTTATGATATTTGCATATGAAAACATGACCACTGTCAATGTAGTAAGGAGTGAGATAATGGCTAAAATAAAACTTAACAATTCTATGACCCGGGTGTCTGTGCAGGAGAGTTTCAGAACAGGAGAATAGTCACAAATAAAGTGGTCAATAATATTGGCATTACAGAATTCCAGTCTCAGGCCCAGAATAAGTCCAGGAGAGATTGTTAACAAACCAGCCAACCAAGAGGCAATAACCAGCTGGTTGCAGACTTTGTTGCTCATAATGGTTGCATAATGAAGGGGTTTGCAGATGGCCACGTAGCGGTCATAGGACATGACAGCCAACAGATAAAACTGTGATGCACCCCAAAAAATGAAAAAAAATAATTGTGTTGCACAAGCCTCATAGGAAATAGTTTTATCCATAGTCACTATGCTGACCAGGAATCTAGGGATGCAGACAGATGTCAATGAGATTTCTAAAAAGGAAAAGTTCCGAAGGAAGAAATACATGGGTGTTTTAAGTTGGAAATCCATCAAGGTGAGCAGGATAATGATCAGATTTCCAGTGACACTCAGTAAATATGTTAGAAATAGAAAAATGAAAATTATAATTTGCCAGTTTGGGTCATCTGTCAGTCCTAGAAGAATGAATGTTGTCACCATTGTATGGTTTCTCATGGTTAAATTTCTTGTGAATTCCATCAGATCTGGAAAAAATAAATGATTCATCTGTTTAAAAAGTCTTCGCTGAGTATAAATTTAAACCCAAGTGCCCATCAATACATGAGTGTATTAATAAAATATGATATATGTATACCAGGGAGTACTACTCAGCCATAAAAAATGGGGAACTAATACCTGTTGTATTACCCTGGATGGAGCTGGAGCCCATTCTTCTAAGTGAAGTATTACAGGAATGGAAAAACAAGCACCACATGTACTCATCATTAAATTGGTGCTAATCAGAAGTATGTGCACATATGGAAGTAACATTCATTGGGGATCAGGCCGGTGGGAGGGAAGAGGAGGGGATGGGTAAATTCACACCTAATGGGTGCGCTGCACATCGCCTAGGGGATGGGCATGCTTGTTACCTTTGACTAAGGGAGGTGCAAAGGCAATTTATGTGAACCCCTGTAATAGTCTGAAATTAAAACAAGAAAAGAAAATGACCCCTTAAAAAATAGTATAACACATACAATTATGTACAGCACATAATGCTTGAAAATGATAATAAACAACTATGTTACTGGTTTAAAAAAAAGTGACATGAAGAATTAAGTAACTCAGTTAAAACACATACACTTTTTTTGCTTCTCTGGTTTTAACCATTTTTCCTAGGAGTCAGAACCCCAGGCTTAATTCCATTTATTTTATCTCTTTTTCTGTACACTCATTTTTCTAATTCTCTTTTCAGATCTTTTTTACTTTGGGAAAGAATGGTTATATTATTTCCTGTTACAAGTATCTGCACATTTCTGTGCTTTGAAATTTTATCCAAAATACTGACACATAACTGTAATTTTACTAAATCCACAAAAAAACCATTTTTAAATTACCTTAGTTAATCCCTTTTTTGTCAAAATAATCTCAGTTCCTTTTAGTGATATATATCTTTTCTGTACAATTCTATGTTTTAAATAATCTTTTTTAAATGGTTATTTTCTGATAATAGATTTATGATTAGTTTTTGGGTTGTTTGGTACTGCTAATTAGAACTTTTTCAATGGAGAGAACATTTATGAATTTTAGTACTATGTAAATCTCAAAATTAGTATATAAATAAATATGAGTTCAAAATTTTACATGAAATTTGGAATTCATTTGCTCTATTGTTTAGTCTGTTTCAATTTCATGAGTAACTTTATCAATGTAAGAAATATTTTGCATTTGGTGCTATTAAAGTATTCAATCCTTAACTAACTATAAAGGAAAACATACCAGTCAAATTTTTAATAAAAATTGTTCATAATGCTATTCTAATAAACAAATTTAGATATTCTTTAAGATATGTACATTGAATCTTTAAAAGTGAGTTAGACAAATATTTTCTTTTTCTAATTCTGAAGTTAGTGAGTTTAATCTTACGGTCACACTTTCAGAATAAAATGGATTACATAGCATTTGCTGTGTACACAAAACTACAAAATACTGAAAATACTTACTTTCTATGAACTCGACAAGGGTTTTGTATGTTGCTGCATTGTGAAATTTTTCTTTGTATCATTAACCAAAAATGTAATATGAATGATTTTCCAAAAAATATATGTTTCTTTCTAACTCATATTTTTTCTATTTTCTCACATTCAACAGAGACCTTACTCACATTAAAATCAAGGGATATTTAATAACAAACATTTGTGGATCTTTCTTTCTCTCTCTCATCAGCTTACATGTGATATTTCCAAACACATTTTTCTGATTTTCCTACAAATAAAATGAATAATATCTGAGTTCAGTCTAACTTAAAATCTGGAAACCTAATTTATTTATTAGAATCAAAATAGTAATTTTGTTGCTTTTTAAGAATTCTGGTCAATACGTAGAGTTTCTCATTCTCTCTTGAATAAAAAGGTTTTATCTCTACAGCACCATAAATGTATCTTTGTTCCTTAGTAATAAAGAGTATATTTACTCAGAACTAATACAGAGCTCTGGGGATTCTTGTGGAGAAGCTATTAATTGACTACTTTCATCATTAACTCTAAAAATAAAAACAAAATAGCCAAGTTAATTAAGAGTCTAGTTATGGTATCTATAGGGAAACCTGAAATGTTGATGTTAAAATGGAGTCTAATTCCTATAGTAAGATTAAAAAGCTGTCTAAAAAACTGCAGGCTTTTCAAAGTGTCTGAGCTTAGACTGGTCCAACGAAAGAAAGAAAAAAAAACTGGAGGTTTTTCCTTCTATACTCCAAAAGAAGAATAAAGATGGGAACATTGACATCTAATGACAACATTGTCTGTAACATTTAATTACTAAGTATTAACAAATTGCCTCATAATATGTATTTTTAGATCAAACATTTATTTTTTATATTCTCCACAGAACCTCATGCATGAAATATTTATTATATACTAATATAACATCCAGGAAAACAATGGCACAACTGAATTTTTAGAAAGTACCTAATAATGCAAAGTAATTAAATAAAATCCCTTTAGAAAAAAACATATCTAGATTTTTGTCAACATGTCCTCTAAGCCATGGAGATGATTTATTCCTACAATAAATATAATAAAAAGTTACAGGAAAATAAGAAAAGTAAATCTTTTCTGTTTATTCTTTATTAAGAAAACTATATTAAAATGTGAAAACTGATGAAAAAGCAAATTGAATTAGTAACAGAAGAAGCTAGAGAGATTTTCTACAGAGAGTAATATAAGTAATTGACTAATATATATGTATGGAAAGAATTTCTTTGTAGAATATTAATTATATTTTAGAGAATGTTTAAAATTTAAATACTCAACAGGCACAAATGTTTCACTTTTTATGTATTAAAATATCCTCTTCATATGAGCTTTGAAACAGCAGAGAAGGATGGAATATTTATTGGAATTTGATAAGGGAAGCAAATTTATTATGAATGATATGGAATAAAATAAATTTTAACAAAAATAGATTTATTAAGTCATATACAATTGTGTAACTTGTGAAGAAATATATGAAAGATTTTGCCTCAATTTCTGGTGGCACTCCTGAAGTTTTTGAAGAAAGCAAGGCAAACAGTTCAGAAGCAAGCCAGATGTGAAGCAGGGGAACACCTTTTGTTTAAAGATAACAGATGACTGTAGAAACAATGATAACTAGAAAGATTAAAATTCCAAAAAAGAAAAAACTCAGAGATAACACTAATATCTATAGGTGTTTTTCTTCACTGGGGACATTTGTTATATCTGACTTTTGGCCAGAGATGAGAATTTGGGCTTGACCTGGTAAAGACCTGCTTCTATGGGTCAAGTAAATCAAGAAAATTACTGGCAGCCCACCAGATTTGGAGTAAAAGTGGAAAAGCTGATGGATTTTGGAAAAGTGGCCAAATTGACCATTAAAGACCCTTTCCCTATTTTAAAGCTGTATATAATTGGAGGCTAAAGACTTAAGCAGATCCAACAGTCTTCTTCTCATGATAATTGCCAAATTTTAAAGATGAATAGAGCAGAAGTTTAAAAAGATAATCTCTACCTTTCTGAAATGCCTACAGAAATGTCTATAGACTGTCCATGCTAAAAAGACCTATAGCCTACCTCCCAATCCAAGGTATTAACTGGAATCTTTGGAGAGCTCCACACTAAATAAAGAGCTGATCCAAAAGTAGGTTGAGTCTATTTAAATAAACTCAGCTTCAATTCAAAATCCATCTTAATTCCAGTTTGGATTAAATTATCAACCTTATTTATCTCTGTATATCATTGAAAATAATAATCTATCAGAAGCATAAAAGCTTTCTAAAAGTGTCTAGCATTCAAAACAAATAAATAAGCAATCAAAAATATAGAGTTATAAGAACAATAAAAGACAATAGAAACAAAATCACAGATGATGCAGATATGGGAGTTAGGACACAATGATCATAAAATATTTATTATTGATATGTTTAAGGAAATAGAAAAAATGGATAAAATGATTAAAATCTTGAGATTGCAATAGATTTTAAATTTATATAAAGAAATCAATAAACTTAGTAGAATTAAACATAATACCTAATTTTATGAACACAGTAAATCACTTTAATAGCAGCTGAAGACTGAAAGTGTAAATTTGAAAACAGGCAAATAATAAATACACAAAACAAAGAAAGAAAATGAGGAAATGGAGAATGAGATACATATAGAGCATAGTACAAAGTTCTAGTATACATGTAAATTGGCATCCCAGAAGAAGAGGAGAAAGAATATGGAGTAGAAGCAATATTCAAAGCAGTAACTTCAAAGAATTTCCTGAAGTGCTAAAAAGCAGAAGCAATCCAAAGATTCAAGAAGTTCAGTGAACCACAGGTGAAAATCACACTCTGTGGTATCTTTATTGAAGTTCACTGAAAATTAATACAGTCAAAATCTTAAATTCAAAACCCTCAATATGATGGGTTTTTTAATCTCTCCAGCCAGTAACTAAACATACTTTTGCTAAAGTCTGGGCCAATGCCATAGGGGTAATATTATAGCTAAATAGAAGGATGATGCATAAAAACCATATGTGGTAGCTATTTCTGCTATTCACCAATATTTCTTTCTTCGCTGGATCAATTAAGGCCCAGAAAGAAAAGGGGAAATATTACTCAGAGAAATTTCACACAAGGAACTTGTTTCTCAAGTTGGAAAAGGTGAAAGAAAAGAAAGAAAGAAAGAAAGAAAGAAAGAAAGAAAGAAAGAAAGAAAGAAAGAAAGAAAGAAAGAAAGAAAGACTGAAGTTACCCAGAGATAATAACTATCTCATGAAGTATGAGGTTTGAAAAAAAGAAAGTGTAGTGTAAGACTACTGAGGACGGATCACAAAAAGCTTAATGTTTTTACCTTGGTCATTCAGATTGTCTACTCTGGGGAAAGGGATGAATTTCCAGAATTCAGGAGCTTGGAGTAAATCCTAGGTGGAATTGGTGCTCTTATAAGGATGTGATACTGTACAGATTCCTTCTGTTCCTGGGAACTCAGTGGAGGAGGCTTACAGAGTTAGTCTCTTATCTCTGAAAAGGGGGCACCGCCTGTTGCTGCTTACACATCTGAGGATGATGAAATAAGCTGAAGCTTGGGACAAACTGCCTCTAGGAAATCAACTGCCAATACTAGGGCCATCAGACAGATATTCAGACTAAAGGAAAAAAAGAAAAAAAGAATAATTTCCCTTCCTGTCTCCTACTTTCTAATTTTCCTATAGTGCCTCATTGTCAGTGCCCATCAGCAACCTGATAGCTAAAGAGACTGGGTAATGTAATTTGCAGTGTCTGATTCCCAACATCACAGAGCTAAGTAGTAAATGCTGGGTTTGAAGATGAAAGATAATAGCAATTAACATATTTTTGACTTTGGCATGATTTTATTTCTTTATATTCATTATTATAGATCTGTCTAATTGACTACTTTAGGCCATGAAATATAAGCAGAAATAGTGTGTCACTTGCAAATGGAATTATATAATAGCCTCCACATTATTTTCTACTTTATTTTATTCCCAATGGTACTGATGATATTTAAATTATATTAACTTGAGTCCTAAATGAAGCAAGATGTGAAAGAGAGTCTTTAGCCAACCTGCACTTGACATGTGTTGGAAACGAGAAATAATTTTGTTTTAAGCAATTGAAACATTGATGCTGTTTGTTAATGAGCACACCATAAAAAATCTTCAGTAGTATAGCAATGATGGCCTGATAAACAATTGCAGAAAAACAGTACAGTAGCAAGTAATCGTATGTTTTCCTTGCTCTGCTACCCTTCTCTATTTCTAACTATTTTATTTATTTTATAACTTAAACATCGTTCTTCAGGATATTAGATGGAGATTTTTCACTGAACTTTAAGGGCAATGAATATTACCCAAAGAATAGAAGCAATGACAATTTGCCCTTCCTTTTGGTGACGAGTGAACTTGTTTTTGTTGTCTGAGAGATAGTTACTATATTAGAGTATGCTGCTCTTTCTAAAGTTGTTTTTCTTAAGATTTAATATGGGTAAAAGTTTTTATTGGGGTGATAATCAAAAGAAAAACCTTTACTATGTACCATGTATTTACTAATCTACTTCTTTCCTCCCATTTTTCTAGATGAAGAGATAGGGGGAAATGCTTTTTCAAGTCCTAGTTTCCTTTAGGAAAATTGTGGTTTCCTAAATAAAAATCTTTCCACACATCTTCTAAAAACAATAGATTACAAAGAAGAATAAATAAGATTACCCATAGCCCAAGCCCTGAGCATCACTAAACGACTAGAAAAATCATCTCCAAGACCACGCACGAAAGCAAGGAGTAATGCAGGAATTTTGTGATTAGAGGAAAGTTAGTTGGAGTCTTACATGTGAAGAAAATTAAAAATAAATAAAAACTGATAAAATCAATGAAGTTTCATCTCTTTGAAGTTTCATCTCTTTGCTGTTATTAGATGGAAAAAATAATGAAGTTGGTGCATCAGATTGCCAATTACTAAGGAGTCCAAAGAAAAGGGATTAGAAAGCTTACAAGATGTGAACTGCCTTTCTTTAAGGCATAACTTCTGAGGCAGAGTTAGGTACCTTGTACTAGTTTTTTCTATCCTGTATAATAAATTACCACAAACTTAGCACCTCAAAAAGGGCACGCATGTATTGTCTCACAGTTTCTGTAAGTTAGAAACCTGGGCACTGTTTAGCTGGGTGTTCTGCAAAGCTCCAATCAAAGTGTCTTGAGGGGTGGGTTTTTATATGAAGGATTGACTGTGGATGGGTTCACTTCCAAAATTACTTAGGTTATCAGCAAAATAACATATTATATAACTGTAGAACTCATGGAATCTTGTTTCTTAAAAGCAAGCAATGGAGAAAAACATTATAGAAAGTTAGCCAGCAGGAGTCTTTTATAATATATCATAACGATGAGAGTGAAATTACATCATCTTTGCCATCTTGCAGTATGGCAATATTCATTGGTCAGAAGAAAGCCATGGCCCTGCCCACGCTCATGGAGAAGAGATTATACAAGGCTGTAAACACCAAGAGTTGAAGATCAAGGGGATTACCTTAAATTCTACCTGCTAGACGTCTTGGAAAAAAGATATTTTCCTGGAAGCTAGGTGGTGAAAGCTAAAAAAAAAAAAAAAAAAGGCTCCTGAAACTGAGCATAACCTGAATGTAACATTTACAGAATATCAGAAGAGAAAGAAATGCATTATTTTCCTTAAAAAATACTGCCATTTATGGAAAGTTCTCTTGAAATAAGACAATCAGTCTAAGTCACCCCCAGTCTTACAGATTCACCTGCTATAGCAAGTCCAGGTAAATACAAACATAATTCTAAGTTCAAAAATAATTTGAATCCAGCTCCCATAAAAAACATACTATAAGAAGACAAAAAGTGAGAATAAAAAAATCCAGTAGTTGAAAACAATGTGCCTGACCCAACATTTTCTAATAGGAAATATTAGACAAATATGATTAAATGGTACATAATCTTTGCTTGCTTTATTTTCTAATGTGAAACAAACAATACCTAAGGAGTTCTTTAGGTAATCAATTTTATGAGTATTACATTCATATTATACTCTCTCAATTTTTATTGTATCTAAATGATGTGCCTATCTACTACCCAGATTTTGCCTAAAATAGGTGCTTCATATGATTTTATTAACAAATAAAACATTTGAATAGTGCCTTTCATATCCTTGTGGCCCTTTCCTCTTGCTATTTTCTGCTTCTTCACATGTTTTTGTGTTATTGGATCTCATTATCTTGGTAAATAATTATCTCAGATTAAAAAAATATTGACAAAATGAACTCCAAGATAATTCTAAGACTATTATTTCCTCATTATTGTTGTTTGCATTGTACACCTCTCTGATGTTTAATTGTAAAAAAAATCATTTGCAAATGATGCTCAATTAAAATTATTAAACTTAACTTCACTATTCAGTCACCACTACCATCCCTCTCCAGAGACATTTTAATTCTGTTTTCCTACAAGAATCTCCTGTGAATATTTTGAAGGAGGGGGGAAAAGCAGATTACTATCACTCTATTTCTTTTGGAGAGCATATTTTTAAAAACGAGCTTTCTTGCTGGAAGGTAAAGACCGAATAAAAAAAATGACAACCCATATTTCTTTCACAAGAGTTATTGAGACACAAGTAAAATAAAATATTGGTAGGTTTTCCTAGCATCCAGAGTCAGGACTTTGTTATATTAATGAAAATTTGGGAGGAAATAACATACTAAATGCCTAGCCTTGCCTTGTACAACTTGGGATATTCCTTGTACACTTCCAACCGTTTTCATTCATATGCTTTGCAGTTCATGTCTTTTCCATAGCTGTTATTTCTTTATTCTCACTCATGATTTGGGCCTTCTCCTTCATATGAACTAAGAGCTTCACCTAATTAATTAGGAAAATATACAACTGTATCTTCTCTATTCACCTGTTCCACTGTAAGTATTTCCCAGATTCTGACGAAGATCCCAGATTTTCTTTCTTTCTCTCTTTCTTTCCTTTTCTTCCTTCATCCCTCCCTCTCCTCACTCTCCCTCCTCTCCTCCCCTCTCCCCCCTCCCCTCACTCCCCTCTCCTCTCCTCTCCTCTCCTCTCCTCTCCTCTCCTCTCCTCTCCTCTCCTCTCCTCTTTTTTTTCTCTCTCTCTCTCTCTTATCCACATTCCAGGAAACCTTGATCTCTGGTCTGAATTCCTGCACTGTAAACAAATGCAAACTGCCCATTTTGCTGCGGCCCTTTTCTACTTCCACAGCCTCTAGCTTTATTCCTAAACAATAAATTAGTACCAGTGACAATGTTACTCAATGAAAAATTTTGTAATACTACCTAAGCTTCAGACTCATCCCACTGATTGGGACACCCAGATTTGTCAGTGTGTCACCAACTCTTTCTTGGATCACCAGTTGCAGGACCTCTTGGATACTCTGCTAGAGTCTGGCTGTGGCACCGTCTAACAGCAACTGGGACAATGTCGCCTTCCTGTCAGGGCCTCTCCTATTTCAGGAATAGAAAACAGAATTTTCTATTGGATTCAGTCCCACAATGTGTTCCATTTTACTGTATATAACCAGGATCCTCTTGCCAAATTTTGCTTACTCACTAAATAAATATGTTGATATGTTAAGAAAATCAAGGCAGAAATAGGTTGGGAAGACTATGAAATGTTTCAAAAGTAAAATATCAAATATTGACACTCAATAAAGTAAAGCAACAGAGCATTTGAGCTTGAGCAGTCAAACTACTACCTGACATGGGATTATATAGTTGTAAGTATGTTTCCATTTTTTGCCTGATTTATTTTTTCCATTTTCTAATCAATTTATAACCTAGATCCTTTAACTTTGGCTGTTACAATATCTTTTATAAAATGATAAATTATTTAATTCAAAGAGTAAAAACTTTGACAAATTTGTAAAACTTTAAAAAATGTTTCTTTCCTTAAGGATTATATAAACGTTAGTTTTGATGGTTCTCATTCGTTAAGCTATCAATTCTCTATGTAGGCAAGACTAACATTAAATATCTTTAAAAATTGTGAAAAACAACTCTAAAAATGTGTCAAAATATATTGTTTTCAGAAAATCAGAACATGTGGTCATTGCTATAGTATCTTAATAAAAATAAAAGAATATTTTACATTTTAAAGTTTTTGTCTAGCTTTCACACACATAAGGTCAATTTTTTAAAAAGTAAAACACATTTGGTAAGTATATTTTTATTATACAGATGCATTTATTAGACCTATCAAATACCTCACTTTATATTAAATGACTAGTGATCTACAAGACGAATACCAGACAGATTTTTTATTTGTGCATGGTTAACATATATTTTCCAAATTCAGTACAACTTGGGTCTAGTTTGTTTTATTATAGGCCTTATATGTTTCTTAATCCAGCAGATGTGATAAAACGTAACCCTGTACTCACTAAATCATTGTTTTTCATTTTCTATTATAGATCTGGCAGATGTCAACAATAAAAAATGAAAAATCACACATTTCAGAACCAGTTCATTCTTCTGGGATTAACAGATGACCCAAAGCTAAATGTTTTGATTTTTATATTTCTATTTTTCACATATATACTGAGTATAACTGGAAACCTGACAATTATCACCCTCACTCTGATAGATTCACACCTCAAAACACCCATGTATTTCTTCCTTAGGAATTTCTCTTTTCTAGAAATCTCATTCACAACAGTTTGTATTCCTAGATTTCTGGTCAGCATTGTAACAGGGGATATGACCATTTCCTATAACTCTTGCATGGCCCAGGTATTTTTCTTCATACTCCTTGGTTCAACAGAATTTTTTCTTTTGACTGCTATGTCCTATGATCGTTACGTAGCTATCTGTAAGCCATTGCATTACACAACAATAATGAATAGCAGAATCTGCATCCAGCTTGTAATTAGTTCTTGGCTGACTGGATTTCTCATTATCTTTCCTCCTGTGATCATGGGGCTTCGACTGGATTTCTGTGACTCCAATGTCATTGACCACTTTACCTGTGACTCCTCTCCTATGCTACTGATCTCCTGCACAGACACAGCACTCCTAGAGCTCATGGGATTTTTCTTGGCCATATTCACTCTCATGGTAACCTTAACATTAGTGATTCTTTCCTATGTATTTATCCTGAAGACAATTCTGAGAATTCCCTCTCCTGAGCAAAGAAAAAAGGCCTTTTCCACTTGTTCTTCACACATGATTGTTGTCTCCATTTCTTATGGAAGCTGCATTTTCATGTATGTCAAAACTTCAGCAAAAGAAGGAGTAGCTTTGACCAAGGGTATAGCGGTGCTCAATACCTCTGTTGCTCCAATGCTAAATCCTTTTATTTACTCCCTAAGGAACCAGCAGGTAAAACAATCCTTTAAGAACTTGGTCAAAAAATGCTTCTCAACTAAATTTTAATAATAAAGAAATTTAGATCCTGAACTTTAAATGGAAACTTAACTGTAACGTAATACTAACATTGTTCTATTTCTCCATCCAATATTAAAATGCAACTTCTTTTTCCTTCAGGTTTTCTTCTTCATTTATTCCATTTTGACCTATTTAGCTCAATTATCTTTTTATATTAACATGACCTGAAAATATTCTCAGTACGAATGACTTGATGTTACATACATGACAATGACATTTAACAAGAAGGTCAGAACTTAGATTTTTTTTCTTTTTTCTTTTTATATTTATTTTTCTTATTTCAGCAAATTATGGGGCTACAAATGTTAAGATTTCAAATAATGCCCTTGCCCCCCTCCCCCCACAAGTCTGAGCTCCAAGCCTGACCATCCCTCAGACAGTACACGTCTCACTCAATGTGTATGTATATACCCACACCCCTACCCCCTCCCACCCACCCAATACCCCATTAATGTAGTTCCTATGTGTCCACTTAGGTGCTGCTCAGTTAATGCCAGTTTGCTGGTGAGTATATGTGGAGGTTGTTTTTCCATTCTTGGATACTTCACTTAGTAGTATGGGTTCCAGCTTTATCCCAGAAAATACAAGATGTGCTACATCACCGTTATTTCTTAGAGCTAAATAGTACTCCATGGTATACATATACCACATTTTATTAATCCACTCATGAATTGATGGGCACTTGGGTTGTTTCCACAGCTTTGCAATTATAAATTGTGCTGCTATAAACATTCGAGTGCAGGTGTCTTTTTTGTAGAGTTTCATTGGATCTTTTGGGTAGATGCCCAGTAATGGGATTGCTGGATCAAATGGTAGACCCACTTGTATCACTTTAAGGTATCTCCATATTGCTTTCCATAGAGGTTGAACTGGTTTGTAGTCCCACCAGCAGTGTAGGAGTGTTCCTATCTCTCCGCATCCACGCCAACATCTATTGTTTTGGGACGTTTTGATAAAGGCCATTCTTACTGGAAATAAGTGATATCTCATTGTAGTTTTGATTTGCATTTCCCTGATGATTAGAGATGTTGAGCATTTTTTC
>CAUYPO010140708.1:0-11251 GCA_963574435.1 Cheirogaleus major | reverse complement strand
GCCAATTCATGGACGCCTTCCATGGCTGTAGAATCACATGACTTAGAGTGACCTGAATATTACCCAATGATTTATAGGCACATTCTAAGAGATTCTCCATCCAGGCACCATCACCTGTGCCGTCTCCCACAGAGTCTGTCTATTGGCCTAGGTGGGAGCATTGATGTGATTTTAATGAAGTGCCCCATGTGATGCTAAACTGTGGCAAGGGTACAGTATAAGGACTCTGAGATATATTCATGAGACTTGAATTCAGACTTTGTTCCAAAGGAGGGTCACAGGGCCTGTTCTGCTTGTATTTTGTAGGGGCAGGTCAGTGTGGTCCATATTCTCACTGCTGCAGCAAAAAAATTGCTGATGACTTTGGCAGGGGATGGGAGCTGAGTGTATAATAGAAAAATAACTCAAATTTTGATCTTTATGCAGGATATTATTGCTCCTAACTCTCTCTTATGATAAAGGACAGGGAAGTGTGAATTTTTCTTCACTTCATGGTCCTTCTGCTGTGGGTGTGATGGTAGCAGGGGATAGGGTTGTGCTGACACATTTAGATGCATATTCTCAAGATACATGTGTGATTTTTCTTGATAATTTAAACTAAGAAGGAGTTTCAGAGAAGGAGGAGGAGAAAGAAATGGCTGGTTCTTGAATGTGTCCTAGGTCAGGGGCTGTGTTCACTTCTCCTCTTGGAACATCATGTGTACAGACTTTGCAAACCTTAACTTTTCCCCTGTATTGTTGCCACCTAATGTCTTTATTTCAAATCCTTTTTTCCCCTTTTTTTCTTAGTGATAGTCAAGGAGCTCTGAAAAAATACTTTTTCCCTATATACCAGAGGCTTCTTTCCATCCAGGCTTATACACCATGAACAATTGACACCATAAATTTAAAACTGCAATATTAAAAATATTTCCATTGTGGCTGTTGAACATCTTGGAAGGAGAATATTGGATGCCTAAGATTACTATTGGAGATGAGTTCAATCCCTAGGATATTAATCAAGAAGGGGAACATGTACTATTTATGTTCTATCTAGATGATCCATCAGTTCTGTGCAGAACAAGATTAGTGGAATAAACATTAATTGTTCAGATAACTCAGAAAGTTCTGAGAAAAAGAATAATTTGAAGAAACTTGCTCTCTAGGATACTAAAGAAAGACTATTTAAATACATTATTAGAGATTACAGAACATGAGAGATATCTGTAGCTTGAACTTTGCATAAAACTGATGTTTATGATTAGATTCAGATTATAATTTACTTTTTTCCTTTGGCCAAAAATATCAAAATATCACAGCAGTGATGGTGTGTCTGTGTGCATTGACACCTGATAGTAATTTGTTGTATTATATTTGATATTAATTTCATTCACTTGGTTAACATGTTCTTTATCATTTTTCTAGTATAGAGTTAATTATTTTTGTGTTAATTATTAAGTACCTTGTGAAGCTTTACCTAGTGATGGGCATAAACCATCACATTTTATCTGGGAACTCCCTTTTCTTTTTAGATTCCCTTTGCATATAACTTGCTTTGGAAAATAAAGGCTTTCATCTTGGTTTCCTGGTCAGATGAACTGAGATAAAGCTAGGCTCTGTTGCTTACTGAATGTTTGAAAAATATTCCCTTTCTACCAGAAGCAATGATGTCACTGCTGAGCTTGTTAGAAATTCAGAAACTCAGGCTTCACCCCAGATTTTCAAAATCAAAATATGTATTTTAAGAGGATTTCTCGTTCATTGTTGTACCTATTGAAGACTTTGCAAAATTTAAAAAGCATTAATGCCTTCTAACTCAACATGACTTTTCTCTCTGAAAAATATACACAACTTATTCAGTATCATGTAAATACAGTACTCAAAAATATAAATGCCTCTGTTGGTTACCTGAATTTTATACCTTATCATTCAGAAAACTATAATATCTACACAAGTTTTGTGGACCTTATGTCATCCTCTCTCCCCAGAGTCACATAACACATTAGAGAACGTTTCTGTGTTATAAATTGTCTTTTTGAATAATTCCAGTTACTCATATGAGTCAGAACCAGTTCTCTTTACTCCGTTATTTCACCAGCAGTGAAAATAAGAATTCTCCACGTGACCACTTGGTAAATATGTGTTTTGCTTTGTTTTGTTTTGTTTTTTTCAGGGACAGTTGACATTCAGGGATGTGGCCATAGAATTCTCTCTGGAGGAGTGGGTATGTCTTGACAACGTTCAGCAGAATTTGTATAGGGATGTGATGTCAGAGAACTACAAAAATTTGATCATCCTGGGTAAAGATAATTTCAATACAAAATTTTTATTCCACACTAAGAATTTTATATTCTACCTTTGTAGTATTTTTCTGGGATTTTCTGCCTTGCATGAGTGAAGTTCAGATCCTTGTTTCCAAGAAAAAAATGGGATTTGTTGATATAGGAAAGAACATCTTCAATCTGTTTTATCTTGCCATTAATCTTTCTCTTTCTAGAGCTGATTTGTATCCTTCACTCTTTGTTAGTGGTAATTCCAAAAATTTAGTGGCATAAGATGTTGCTCACAGCTTAAAATCCAATTCCCACCACCAATATTTGATTCAACTGTATTGGGTAATGGAAGTAAGGACCCCCAAAATTTAAATACTTTCTAAATATTCTAAAGTATCTGTAAGGAATTAGTATTTGGGGATTAATTTTTTTTAGAATTTTCTATACTGTTCCCATTTCTCTAGTGAGCACAGTACTCAATTGGTAATGGAAGAATCTCAAAAATGTCATGTCACTTTCTTCAAATAAAACATGACTTGCTGCCTCTAAGCCAGACCTTATCACCTATCTGGAGCAAAGAAAAGAGCCCTGGATTGTGAAGATAAATGAGACAGTTGCCCAACACCCAGGTAGGTGGGAGTGAATGAAGCAGATGACACAGGTGAGAGGTCCAAAGGTAAAGGAGGAAGCCAGACCTTAAAAAGTGGTTTGGAAAACTCTGCTTCAATGGAAATGGGTTCTGGGAGGCCTGGGTTTCTTTCTCTTAATCTTCAATAGTGGCTTCTGTATCTCTTATTCTTAAACAATCTAAGAACTTTATTTCCCTTCAGCGTTGTTCTTTTAAGGTTAGAGTGAGAACAAAACCCTGTTAATGGTTTATAAGGGAGTGTAGGTACTGACTGTTTTCCATTACATTACAGGACATGGATATATGTGTGTATATTTGATAAAATCTATGGTAAATCATTTTTTTTTGTGACAGAGTCTCTGTCAACCTGGGTAGAGTGCAATGTCATCATGGTAGCTCACTGCAGCCTCAAACTCTTGGGCTCAAGTGATCCTTTTGCCTCAGCCTCCTGAGTAGCTGAAACTATGGGCTTGTGCCACAGTCCTTGGCTAATTTTTGTATTTTTAGTAGTGATTGGGTCTTGCTCTTGCACAAGCTAATCCTGAACTCCTGAGCTCAAGTGATCCTCATTCCTTTGCCTTCCAGAGTGCTAGGATTATAGGCACAAGCTACCACACCTGTCTGCAAACCATTTTTTAATTTCTCTGCATTTGTTGCATCATGTCTGAAATGTGTGAGTGTAGTGGTGATATTGGTATTTGGTTCAGAAATCCCAGGATCACCACAAGCAGATGTTATATGTTTTCTGCTTTATAATTTGTTATCCTGTGAAATAATTAAATGTGTTTCTACAGAAATTCATATGTATTATAAGAAGACTAAGTATCTCCCTAAATATAAGAAAATATAATGTTATTTTACTTCAAAATTCTGTTTTTATTGTGAACTCTGATTAATAATTTAACTCTATGTGCTCAAATTCTGAACTTTAATATAGTTTAATGTATCTACTCCCTAGTAGATACATTAGGGATACTTCCCTAGTAGATACATTAGGGCTCTTTTCTTTGCTCCAGACAGGTGATAAGGTCTGGCTTAGAGGCAGCAAGTCATGTTTTATTTGAAGAAAGTGACATGACATTTTTGAGATTCTTCCATTACAAATCGAGTACTGTGCTCACTAGAGAAATGGGAACAGTATAGAAGATTCTAAACAAATTAATCCCCAAATGCTAATTCCTTACAGACACTTTAGAATATTTAGAAAGTATTTAAAATTTGGGGGTCCTTAGTTCCATTACCCAATATTGTAGAATAAAATATTGGTGGTGGAAATCGGATTTTCTTAAATATGTTTGGGGTGTTTAGAACACTGCTGAGCATGCATTAAACTCTTACGTTTTACTTTTACCAACAGTAATTCTATAATATTCTCTTTTTTAGTATGAAGCTTACTTTGGCTCTGTCATTCACAGGTTTATATGTGTGTGTATATATGTGTTTGTGTGTGTCATATGAATTTTCTTCACAAACAAAAATAGTATAACTATATAATTATTATGTACAGTGTAATGATTTGATATGCTTATGTTTTAAAATGATTAACACAACCAAGTTAATGAAAATACATATCATCTCACAGTTACCTATTCTTTTTTTATTGTATTGAGAATACTTAAGGTCTATAGTCAGTAAATTGTAAGATGTCCTTCCTTATTCATTACAGCATTATTCATTCTAGCCAAGGTATAGAAGCAACTTAAGTGTCCATCAGCACAGGAATGGATAAAGAAAATGAGATGCATATACACAATGAGCCTTCAAAAAGAATGAAATTCTGTGATTTGTGACAACATGGTTGGAACTGGTGGACATGATGGTAAGTAAAATAAGTCAGGTGCAGAAAGACAAATACTGTATAATCTCACTTATATGTGGATTCTAAAGAAACTTGATCTCATAGTGGGAAATGTGGTTCCCACAGAGAGTGGAATGGGGAAAGAGGAAATCAAAGGGTACAAAGTATCAGTATGTGCATTTTAAAAATCATAGACCTCTAAATAGAAGAACCACGGTATCCTTAAAATGTATTAAAATCTATTAAAATGTAGTAATCTTCTTATGCTACCATTATAGATAATATAATAGTTAATATTTTTAAATGTATAATTTTTCCTAAATTTTAAATTTTCCCTAAAGTCATCCTAACCCTAATTTCCTGACATAAGATTACTAAATCAAAATTTCTTGGTACATTTATAATTTTTAAATAATCTTGACTTTTGGCTTAATTTACTTTGAAATTATTACTTGATTTACCTTTATATTTGCTTTGTGACTCAATATTTGGTATTTTTATAAAATTTAGGAAAGATCTATGGCTTTTATTTTTGACTTTAAAATTGTAATATGCCCATTAATTTTATTTCATCAGAATTTGTATCTTGGGAGGTGTAGGTTGTTATCAAATAATCAACAGGTGTCCTCAAAATTTCATCTAATATATAGGAACTCCCTCTAAGAAAGCCCATGGTGGAGGGTGAACTGCAATGCAGATAAAAGCTAATGAGATATTAATTATTCTTAGGTTACTCTAAGTCACTTGTTAAATCTTATTATGCCTTGGCTAGAAAAACACTAGATTGATAAAGCATTCCCTCCTTCCTCATGTGTATCAGTTGCTCAGGATAGAATTAAGGGTGGAGCAGTGCCAAAATGGAATGCCAGCCTTATCCATCTCCCCAGGTGCAGAAATTGCTTGAAACAGCACCAAAACTGGGCACCATTGTCCCAAGAAGAGCCTGAGATCCTATCTGCCTAATATTTGCAAATCCTTTTAAAAGGTATTTAAAAAGAGTTTTTTTCTATCAAAAAAACCCTTTTTTTTTTCTGAAACTCAGAAACATCTGTTTGAAATTAAATATCAAGAAGATAGTTTCCTATCCCACAATTTCCATATGAAGATGGAATCCTAACTTTAGTGAGCACCTAGCTTTAAGTTGCAAAATTATCTCCTCCTGCATTGACTTGAAATGTGTATTTTTTATTTGAATTAAACCAATCAGCAAAAAAAGAGTCTCACTAATTCCCAAGTATGTTTAGGGTGCAGTCTGTATGACAAATAGGGCTGTCACATCTTCTTACTTCAAAACTAATTATTATTTATCTAGAGAACATATCTGTAAAAGGTAGAGTTTGCTTAGTTATAGGAAGTAATGACTTTATGTATGTCTTTGAAATCTCTCATTGGATTGGCATTATGCATATTACATTCTAGTTTAATTGAGTAATAAAAGGATTTTTTTAAATTTTCTTTTAACTTTGTGGAGAAGTTTTCTGGGTTGGAGACTCTTTACTTTTAATATTTCCTGAACACTTTCCAGAATTAAAAATGCAACATAAACATAAAATGTGCCCAATAAGATTTACAGTAGAGGGGCTTTGAAGACTAGATTTCTTCTTGAGCTTCCAGTCTGTAACCTGCAACTGTGCAGGACAGAGCTTCAGTGTTCCTACATCTGCATAGAGTAAATTCTCTCTGCCTCTTTCATGTCTGCTGTTCCATTCAGAGCATACTTAACCCAGATTCCTGTAAAAACACTCTCACAGGATAATAATCAGTAGTTCTAGCCTTTCTCTAAATGCACCTGACATTTTCAGGACTGAAATGGATTCAGAGACCATGGGGCCATGACACAAACTGGAACAAGATAATATACACTTGGTTGGACCCAGAAACTCCCCTTATGCCTACTCCTCTTGCCCAAATGCCAGTTAATGTGTAGTGAGTGCTACTGAATCCATGCCTCTCTAGAGACCTAAATCTGCAGCTCTGAATTCTGAATCCAGGGCATCAGGTTCCTCAAGATGCATTAGAGCAGGTTCCAAAGAGGAATTTCTCCTCCTGTTTTCCTTCTATCTCTGTAACACCAAAGAATACATGGCAGGTTTGATCCAACCTAGACTTGGCCTCAACATGGAATTCACAAGACAGGGACAGACTTTGGACCGAGAATGAAAAAAAAAAAAAAAAAAACTCAGAGGAGACATTTTCTGCAGTGTAAGAGATCAACATGGACTTATAAGTTGACTTTGAAAGGACCTTTTTGGGGTAAGTGTAAAGAATGTTTTAGAACTTGTGTAGTGTCGTAATATTGTTGTGTGAGAAGAAGAATAGAAAAGCTGGCACCACATCTATATTATTTGTAAATTATTGGATGTTTAGTACTCGCCTTTTCCAGTATTATAAGAATTAAATCACACACTGTAAAGGCTTCTTCACAGTGCAGCGTACCATACTTCTGAGCACATAGTACATGCTCAGTAGACATTGCATTATGCTGGTCTTCACCTTGGAAACTAAGTATCTGTGTTGTGTGGGTGTGGGTATAAGAAACTCTGTATGCTGTGCTTGCTGTCTCTAGCTGAATGTTACTAATTATGGATCTATGTTGAGCAACATCAGCACTAAAAGGGTAATTGACAGAGAAGTACAATTACTGTACTTGTTCCACAGCAGATCACAATTCCTAGAGTGAGGCCCACAATATCACATGATTGATATTCACATTGATGGTTCAGAGACAATTTTTAAGTAATTGTGTCTCAGCCCAGGTTTTCTATTATGATCACCTGGCTAGCTTGAAGAAACACCACCACCTGCCAGTTGGGCTGGGTGGGAAAATCCATGTGGTTTTAATTGTGCCCCAAATAATTCTAATTTGATACCAGGGTCAAGAATTAGGACTCCTAGATACATTCATGAGAATTGAGTTTAGCCTTTGTTCCAGAGGGAAGTCACAGGGCCTGCTCTTTTGGGTTTGCTAGGGGCTGATCAGTGTGGTCCAGAGTCCCACTGCAACAGCAGAAAGTCCTGGCATCTGTGGCAGGGGGAGGTCACCAGAAGGAAAGACAGGAAAACCTCACATTTTGGTCTCCATGAAAGAGCTGATCATACCTGACTCTTTCGTGTGAGTAAGAACAGGTGAGTGTAGCCTTTCTGCATTTTGCGTTCCTCCTGCTTATGGATGTTGTGTAAACAGGTGAAGAAATTGTGCTGACTCCATCCAGGGCACAGTCTCAAGATGTAATTCTAATTGTTCTACACAATCTCACCTGAAAAGAAATTTCAGAGTAGGAGAAGGAGAGAAATGGCTGGTTTTCAGGTAAGTGTGTCCCAGGTTAGGGGCTGTGTACACTATTCCTCTGGGAAATCATGTAGAACTTCAATTTTTAGAACTTGTAAACTTTTACTTCTTTAATTCTGATGTTTATGCCTAATCAGTTTTTTTCAGCTACATTTTTTTTTCATTTCATCTTATCATAGTCAAGGAGCTTTAGGAAATCCTTCCTCCTTAAATAACAGAGCCTGCTCTGCATTCTCTCCACCCATGCTTCTTCATATCATAGCCAAGTTTCATAATAAATGTATGTCATGTAATACTGAAAATGTTCCCATTGTGGCAGGTCAACTTAGAATAGTGTGGATGTCTGAGATTCCTACTAGGGATGGGATAGTGTCTTTAGAGTTGAGTGAAGAAGTGGAACATGTACTCTCATGGTTTGATCTAGATGCTTCATCAGCTCTATGTGAAATAGTATTAAGAAAATGCAGAAAGAGGATAGCATTGATTGCCTAGGATAAACAGAATATTATGTAAAAAAGAAAAAAATAGAAGACTTGCTCAGTATGATCCCTAAGTATTTACATACATTATTAAAAATTACAAAACATGGGAGATATCTATAGCTTGAACTTTGCATAAAACTGATGATTCTTTATGGTTACATATTCTTGGCCACTACCATCCCAGCAGTGACTTTGTATAATCCTCTGTGCAATGGTGCCTAATACCAATTTGACCCACTACAGTTGGTGTTAATTTTGTTCACTTGGTTAAGGTGCTCTCTGACAGATTCATCCAGTATAAAGTTAATTGTTTTTTCTTTATCATGAAGTGTCTTGTGGAGATTTACTGACTGATGTGCATGAACCATCACATTTAATCTGGAAGCTCCCCTTTCTTCTATAGTTTGCTTTGAAAAATGAATTCTCTGCATCATGAGAGGGAAAGATTAAAAAAAAGAAAAAGGCTCCCATCTTTGTCTTCTGATCAGATGAACTGAGATAAATTCAAAGTCTACCACTTACTGCATGTTGACAAAATACTCTCCTTAGGCCAGAAGCATTGGCTTCACCAGTTATATTATGTGAAATGCAAAGACTGAGACCCCACCATGGATCTCCTCAATCAGAATCTGTATTTTACAAAATCTCCAGTTCATTATTGTACACGTGTAAATTGGGTGATACCGTCTAACTCACTATGTTTCTCTATGTGAGAAATATGTGCAACTTATTTCATTTGATGTAAATATAGCATATATAAATTTCTATTGTTGTGTTGAGGCCCTTAATTTTGTATTAAACACTTTATCATCCAAAACAGTATCATTTGCACACTAGTTTCATACACGTTATGTGATCCTCATTCCTGAGTATTAGAGAATATGTTCAAGAATATCAATATGCTAAAAAATATCTTACTGGATAATATCAGTCACTCAATTTTCAGAAACAGTTCTGATAACTTTCATTTTCTTTATAGTCAAATTAAGAATTCTCTCCATGGCCACTTGGGAAATATGTGTCTTTTTTCAAGAACTGGTGACATTCAGGGATGTGGGTGTAGAATTCTCTCCAGAGGAGTGGGCATGTCTTGACAATGCTCAGTGGAATTTGTATAGGGATGCGATGTTAGAGAACTATGGAAACCTGGTCTCCCTTGGTGAGGATCATCTTAAATACACAATTCCTATTACACATTAAGGGCATTATTTTATTTTTATAGATTGTTTCCTGGAAGTTTCTACTTTACATGAATGAATTTTATATCCTGGCTTTTACAGAAAATTTGAAGGTTTTGGTGTAGAAAATAAAATCACTAGATGTCTCATGTTATCATGATTTTTTCCCTTTCTTCAGCTGATATGTATACTTCAATCTAGATTAGTGGTTACTCTAGAAATCAGGGTATATAATTGTTGCCCGTACCATAGAATAAAATTTCCACCACTTATTATGTATTTGGTGCTAGCGGGAATTGGTGCTCTGGCCATAAATTTCAAACAATTTATCCTTGTACAGAGTCTGTGAGAAAACAGTATCTTGGAAAACAATTTTCTAGAAAATTCTATAATGTTCTGTCTACTAAGGATAGTACTGGATTAGTAATTGGAAAGTCTTCAGCAAGGGTCATGTGAATTCTTTGTAATCAAACAGATCTTGCTGTCTCAAACCCAGAGCTGATCACATGTCTGCAGCAAAGGATAATGCCCTGTGTTATGAAGAAACAGGAAACAGCAGCTAAATATCCTGGTAGGTGAGATTCAGTAAAGCAGATAACAAATATTAGAGAGCCAAAGGAGGAAGGTAGGTATTAAAAAGTAGCTTGGAGTGCTCTGCTCTATTGGAAATATATTTTGAGAAGCCTGTGTGTGCTTTTCTTTCTCTTACAGAAGGACATCTTCTGTCCCATGCTCTTAAACTCTCTAAGGACTCTATTCCTACAGTGATCTTTCTTAGAATTCAGTGAGAGCCAAACCTCTTGTAATAGCTTATAAGGGACTACATTATTTGTCAGCACTTCTATTGTTGGGGGGTTATGGGGATATCTGTACATATTTCGAAGATCTCTACATTAAGCCATCTTTTGATAGGGTTTTGCTCTGCTGCCCCTTCTGGAGTACAGTGGCTGATCATATAGCTCACTGCAACCTCAAACTTCTGGGCTTCAGGGATCCTACTACCTCAGTCTTCCAAGTAGGTAGGACTATGGGAATGAGACACCATGGCTAGCTAATCTTTTCTTATTAATATTTTTTTTTGGAAAAATGGAGTCTCCTTATGTTGCTGGGCTGGTTTCAAGATCCTGGACTCAGGGAATCCTCCTTCCTTGGCCTCTCAAATTGCTGGGATTATAGGTGTGACCCACCATGCCCAGCTCCAAGTTTTAAGTTCCTTGTTGCCTAATTTCTGAAATGTGTAACAGGGAATAGTAGAGATATTGGGATTTGTTTCAGTAATGGTAGAAACACTAGGGACAGATGTTCATATTTTCTGAATCATGATTTTGAATTCTAAGGTTTCAGAGGTGATGCTACAGAAATTCAGACTCACTAATTTTATACAAATGCATAAACTCTTCCTAAATATAGGAACATCTAATGTTATTTCACTTGTGTCACGCCCGCCTCGCCAGCAAGGAAGACACGGCAACTGGAGTTCTTCTGACAGCGCTTTAATGGGGTTCCCTTTCTTCTTACATGTTGCGGAGACCCCGAACAGGGAAGCACACACGCTTTTAAGGCCTTGGCGGACCTGAAACCTCTGGGGATAGGTTGGGAAGGAGATGCCGCCAGTTTTCATTGG
>CAUYPO010140707.1:0-19317 GCA_963574435.1 Cheirogaleus major | reverse complement strand
GTTGCTGCTGTGATTGCCTTTGGGGTCTTCTTCATAAATTCTTTGCCTAGGCCAATGTCTAGAAGAGTATTTCCAACATGTTCCTCCAGAATTCTAATAGTTTCACACCTAAGGTTCAAGTCTGTTACCCAGCGTGAGTTGATTTTTGTGGAAGTGAAAGGTGTGGGTCCTGTTTCAGTCTTCTACATGTGGCTATCCAGTTTAAATCTGGCATATCCGAACAATGGAATACTATATAGCAATGAGAATCCCTGGGCCATGGCTACATTGGTGTGGATAAATCTTACAGACACAATGTTGAACAAATGAAGCACATATTTTTTAGAAGTATACTATATGATTCCACTTACATAACCTTTTTAAAGAGGCAAAACTAACCTCTGCTGCTGGGGACAGGACAGTGGTCAGTTACCCTTGGTGGGGGAAGGGGTACAAGTGGTGACTGGGACAAGCATGGGGAAGAACGAAGAGCAGGGAGCTTCCAGTTCTGAGTGCCAGCGATGTTCTATGTGCTAATCTGATCCTGATTACACTGGTGTGCTCACTTTGTGATAATTAATCAAGCTGCACACTTTAGATCTGCACACTTTTTTGTATGTATATGTTAACAAAAACATTTACTTTAAAATATTAGCAAAACAAATGCCTGCAATTAGTCCTCAAAGCAATCAGGTACCTGAACTGCTACCCCAAAGCTAGAGAGACCCTTAATTCCTATCATTAGCTCCTGACATGTCCAAATGATTCTTTGGCTACTTGTTAATAATGTAATCAAAAGGCAGTAATTTCATTATCGCCTGTCAGCAGGCACTGTCAGAATGCTGTTGGCCATAAGTTGCCTGCTGCTGCAATCGGTCAGCGACTTACAAAGCACCCAAAAAGAGACCAAAAAATAATAGCAGTTTAGTTTTTCTCTTATCCCACTCACCTTTCACCAACCCCATGCCAAAATCCTTCACAGCCCAAACCACGTGCTGCCTTTTCCAAGAGGCCATCCCCGACCGTGCTAGCCCTACAGAACTCCTATTCTCTGAACAATTCCTGCATTTATTCAGAGAGAGAGAGAGAAAGTTATCAAAACCTACACAACAAGAGCCCTTGGCAATCAATATCAGACCTGGATGTAAACCCTAGGATGTGGGTGTTAATGCCCTCAGAGGGATGGGACATGTTGCTTTGGGTCCATACAGGATGGGCAACTGGAACTAAGAGTTCTACACAAAGTTGGACATTTAAGGGCTGCCAAATACACCAAAATGGGACAAGACAAACATTATCTACCAGCCCAGAAAAACAGTAAGGAGGCAAGACAAAAAAAAAAAGGCCTCCTGCAAGAAACAAAAACTCCAAACCTATTCTACTCATGGGTGTAGAGTCATGGTATTTGAAATCCAAGCTGAAAAAAAAAACAAACAAAAAACATAAAACTGGTGTTAGATCTATGAAACCCATTTTTCAAAAATAGTGCTCCTTCCATAACCCAAGACCCATGAGACAACTCTTGACAAACATAAACTCACAGTTTAAAAAAATAAAATTAAAAAATCATAAACCACACAAGGAAACAAGTCACAATGAACGAGAGTCGCCTAATCACAAACAGAAGAACTGGACATTACATAATTTAAAAAATCTGAAATGAGTTTAAAATGTATAGGAACTATTATGAAATAAGACACAATGGGGGAAAAGATATTTTAAAAACAAATAGAACATCTGGAAAAAAACAGTCCTCAAAATTAAAATGTGATGGACAGGTTTGACAGAATATTAGATACAGCTGAAAAGAAAAGCTGTGAACTGAAAGAATTACCCAGAACTCAGCCCAGAGAGCTAAAGAGATGGGACATATAAAAGACACATGGCCAAGAGGACAGAATAAGATCCGTGATATAATCTAATAGGAATCCCAGAAGAAAAGATAGAGTATGAGGAAAAGGCAATAATCAAAAAAAAAAAAAAAAGCTGAGGATTTTCCAGAACTAGGAGAAAAAAAATAAACATATGAATTCTCAGATTGAATAAGGTCACTTAGTCCTAAGGATTTTAAATAAAACAAATCCATGCATGGATATATAATATTATAATGAAAAACCTGAAAACAAGGAGAAAAAAATCTTTAAAGCAAGTAGAGAAAAAAGATTATCCTCCAAAGAATGAAAGAGTAGATTTCTCATCAATAACAGCAAACTCCTGAAGACTGGAATCTGTATTAGTCTGCTCGGGCTGCCATAACAAAATACCATGCACTGGGTGGCTTAAACTTGCAGTTCCCAACCACTGGGGCCACAGCCCAGTACTGGTCCATGGCTTGTTAGGAACCTGGCCATGCATCACTGCCTAAGCTCTGCCTCCCTGCTTCCTCCCCCCTACACCCCCTTTCCCCAGTCCATGGAAAAATTGTCTCTGTGAAACTCAGGAACTGGCCACACAGCAGGAGGTGATGGGCAAGCAAGTGAGCGAGCAAAGCTTCATCTGTTTTTACAGCTACTCCCCATGACTCACATTACCACCTGAGCTCTGCCTCCTCCTCACAACTGTACCTCCATCCGTGGAAAAATTGTATTCCATGAAACCAGTCCCTGGTGCCAAAAAGGCTGGGGACCACTGACTTAAACAAAAAACAGTTATGGAAGCCAAAAGTCTATTTTCTCACAGTTCTGGAGACTAGAAGTCCATGATCAAGGTTCCAGTAAATTCAGTTTCTGGTGAGGGCTCTCTTTCTGGCTTGTAGATGGCTGCCTTCTCATATGGCCTTTCTTTCCTCTATTCTCACACAGAAAGAGATCTCTGGTGTCTCATTCTCTTCTTATAAAGATACTTGTATTATTAGATTAGGAGCCACCCTTATGACCTCATTTAATCTTAATTACCTCCCTAAAGGTTCTATCTCCAAATACAGTCACATTGGGGGTTAGGGCTTCAACATATAAATTTTGGGGGGACACAATCCAATTCATAACAGAAGAGTATCTTCAAAGTGTTCAGAAAAAAACAGCTATCAGCTAGAATTCTATACCCAGCTAAACTATACTTATCTTTCAGCAAGAAAGCCAAAGACATTTTTCAGGTAAAATGATAAAACTCCTACATCTAAACCATCACTAAAAGACTATAAAATTAACAGTGTACTTAGCAGAAATTGCAACTAGAAGGAAAGAGTGAATTGAAGAAGTAATAAATAAACTAAATTTGTAAAATAATCACTCAACAAATATGTATGGAGCACTCTCTCCTATGTGCTAGGCACTGTTCTATTTGCCAGGGATTCCAAAATGAATAAAAGAAAGCCTGTGCTTTGTTACAAACAATCTGTTAAATGGCAATAAGCATGCTGAAGAAAAACAAAGCAGAAAAAGAGGACAGAGAGTAAGGACAGAGGTTGCTGTTAAATCCACAAAAGCATTGGGTATTAAAAAATAATAATAGTGGTGAAATTTGAGAGTTTAAAAGTGAGGCACTCTAGATGTGAAGACTAAGGCAACAAGGATCATTTGGATCAGAAAGGATTACCAGGCTCAGAAATCAGTGCTGGGGAACCAGAGTCAAGTTTCCAGGCTCTTTCTGTATCTCCCTTCTGCCACTCTCAGCATGCTGGCTACCAGACTTCACAGTGGTAAGACGACTAGAGTTCCATAAGTCTCTTGTAGACTCAACAGAATCCAGTGGAAAAACTGGAACCATCTCTTACTTGTATCTCTTCTTAAGAGCAAAGATACCTTTTCCCTGAAGCCTCTTAGCAGATTCTGCCTTGTGCTCATTGGCCCAGTGCCACCTGCCCCCGTCTAAACCAGTCACAGGAAAGGGGATTGGGAGAAGCCCCGTGTCAGTTTTAAAACGGTCATATTTAATGTCTGGAGCTGGGTAGAGGTAAAGTGGGAAAGGGGAAACACTCCCACAAAAAATCATAGCTTTTCTGGCAAAAAAGAAAGAAATGCCTCTTGCGAAAACTACAAACAGTATTTGCCCCACTTGTCATCTGCCTCAAAATTCAGCACACAGTGGCAGCTACATGACACTACGATCATACTCTCCCACAACATGGCAGAACACTGGAAATTTTTAAAAGGAACCTTATGCTTCTAATTCTCTCTGTAAGTCCAACTGCTTTAACCAAAGCCCAGAGCATGTGTTCAAGAGACACACACATGTCAACTGATCTATTCCACTACTCAATAACCAAACTGTAAGGACAACAGGACCATCCAACTACCTCCAAGTCAATCCCTGAGGATAGCAGATCTGAATACTTCCCATGCAGTAGCCCAAACCATGGGGTCAATTTAGGCAGCTACTTAAAGCTTCCCAGATGCCACTATACAAACTCTCTCTTTTCAGGCTATGTAGCCATTTCCAGATTAGCAGAAATGACAAAGAAATGTGCCTTTCGCTAACTACCATTTCCAAATTATTTCAACATTATCATATTAGAGGGAGGTTGTGTAAATGACTGGCTAAAGTGGATTAAATGCCTTCATTTCTACAATGAGAAATTGAAGTTATGATAATGGAATTTTAAGGCCAAAAGGGACTTCTCAGAGAGTATTTAATATGACTCCCACATTTTAAGGCTGAGACTTTGTGCAAATCAGTGGCACCAGGGCTGGCCATTTGACAAAAGAAACCTTTTAAATATCTCTGTTATCAAACTGTCCTGAGAACAAGAACATATACATCAATTCAGCAGTTCTCAACCTATGTGGTAAGTCACAGAGCCAAATTTCACATCTAATTTCAGGTTGTTCCTAGACCCTTCGAAGCTCCTTTAAGGACCCTAGGATTAAAAATCCCACTGTTAGATATACTTAACATACTCAGTTCAGATAAATACTTTGAGGTTATAATTTCCCACATCATTATTGAGATGTAGGAAATAATTTTATGCTAGTTCCCTTCTCTACTCCCTGCTCAAGCACTTATACATCTTACCCAGCTCGTATAAATTCAAGAAATTCTATCCACGTTCAAAAGTACCCCAAGGAAAAAATAGTAATCCCATAAGGTTAAGGTAAGTAAGGGGAGCCTCTGGCTTCTCTCCTGTCCAGTGCTGTACCCCCAGGTCCAGCAGAGCTCCAAACAGGAGGGAAGCCACCAACAAAGGTATTGAACTAAGTAAACAGATCAGTGTAGTGCTTTTAACCTTTCAAGATACTTTCAAAACTATGATCTCAAACCCATAATCCCTTGCCATCTAAGAGGGATCCTTTTATTATTTCCATTTTAAAGACAAGGAAACACAAAGCAACTCAGCGACTTGCCTAAGGTCATCTAATTAAGGGTAAAATCAGGAATAGTACCTGGGTTTCCTCATTGGTATTCCGGCTATTAGACCAGGAGTACAAAACAGTACTTTTAAAACTGGAAATAGACACATAACAAAAAGCTAGTGTTCATATATTGTGTATACTCCAAAGCAAAACAAAACTCTTGTGGATTATCTGCTCACTTTGAATTATCCATGCTGCTTCACTTCGCTAGCCTGGAGAATAGCATTGGTCATGCCGTAAATAAAACTCCCTCCATACACATGAGCTACGCAGTCAGCAAAGGCATAAAAATGAGGTTTTCCACCCGCTAGCTGACCACAGCTCACCCCACCAGCATCCAAGTAATCCCAAGTAACTTCTGCATCACCTTGATCTGTGCTAAAAGTAATCCCTTCTGCTGGGCATAGTCATAAGGAGAAAACAATTGTGTAATTTGTCTACAGCCAACCACAGTGATCTACCCACTTGGATCACTTTCCAGCTCATTTTAGCTGGGTAAATAATAGCTTGATATGTAGCACCTGCTAAGTGAAATGAAAATGGAAAATGTTTTAAAAGATTTTTGCTTAATGTCTTTATACTACTGTAAATGTATGAAAATTTTATATCCAGGTTTTTATTACTGTTGATTGCTAAACTGACAGGAGAAAATAATCCAAGCTGGCACATTAATGAAACATGATTTTTTTTTTCTAAGTTCCTTTTTTTTAAAACAACAAAGCTAAACACAATTAAATGGTAAAAGCCACTCCAACTTTTAACTCTTTAAGGACTGAACAGTAGATATCAGATTTTTTTTTTACATGCTTTCTGAGACACTTCACCCTTGTGTAGAAAATTCAGTGCTTTCTTCTGGCACAGTGGCATGCCCAAGCCTGGCCTTGTTGCTTTTCAAATAAATATGCTTTCAGAGCCTTCAGAAACATGCCTACCCAATACAGAGAAAGAGAGAACGGAAAAAGAGTACCAAGAATTGTGGGCATATGCCAGGAGAGGCCCCAGGGAGAACAGACGTGCCCTCGAGAAGTAATGCCAACATTAATCCAAGTCTCTGAAGTGGGTTCAGCCCCACCAGTAACAACAAAGAACTCAGCATCCTTCTAACAATGCTCTCTCTCACAGATTCTTATGAACGGGTTGCTTTAGAAGCCTACATTCATCCAAGAGGTGGTGTCAGTGGTGGAATTAGTCACACCTGCCAGTGAATAGCACATAACAGCTGTATAGACACAAGTGAGTTATTGGTCTTGGGCTACAATCTCCCAGGAAGCAAACTATGCAACTTCTGCTGCTTCCAGGCCAATTGAAAGGAACTTAAACTTACAAATGATTAAGTATCTTAATTGTGTCATCTTAAAGCATTTCATTACCATAACCAATACAGAAAGGCTGGGAGAAGCCCAGCTGAGGCATTCAGATGCCTGACCCTAAATTTTAGTAGCTGTGACACTTTTCATCCTATGTCTCCGTCATCATTAGATCCTGTACATGGGTTCTTATTTGCCCAATGCAAGCTCATTAGTGTAAGAAGCAGCTCTAGAAACCAAGGTTTCTCACTCCTAGTCCAGTATTTTCTTCTCACCACATTGTTCCCTGGTTTTTATACCACAGCAAAGGAAAAATTGGTGGAATAAGCGTGAGGTGTTTAATGGATTTCTCCCAGCACTTAATTTTAGGAAATTCAACCTGTATTTACTAAGCACCTGCTGAAAATCCAACCCCACTCAAGATGCTGGGATGATATAAAAAGATACATAACATGTGGCATGTGCCTTCAAGAAAACTGCATTCTGGACGAGGAGGGAAAACTTGCATCACACTAACAACATTCACTCAACAGTATTTAATGCACACTATGAGCAAAGCATTGTGCCGAATGCCTTCAGAGAAACTACAAGTCAGCAAGGAGACTAAAACTGAGTAAAGCTGGGTTTGAAAAGACCTCAAAGACCACCCACCGAGCTCTTCACACTCAGCCACAACCTGGCCAAGTGGCTCTGGTCATGCTTCCCCGAAAAAGACTCCAATTTGTCTACTTCCAACTTAAAGTGTACAGCCCAACACTGAACACAGTATTCTAGGTGTGGCTTTCCTCCTTTTTCAAGATAATGCGCTTGTGTCATTGAACCTACAGTCTCATGAGCTCCTTAAACACTCACATACAGACATTTGAATATGCTGAATACACTTAATTTTTTCTCACACATCACCCCTATTCTGGCACTTTGCTTTAATAGTTGATTTGGGGGCCAAAATGCAAATGTAATCTTAAATTTTTTCTCTTCTGATTTGGCCCATATATTCTAACTGATAAAAATACTGGTAGACCATGATTCTATTATCTAATTCTACTCTACTGTCCTTCCCAGTTCTGTCTCCCACAAATACATGTATTTTCTGTAGCGTCACCTAAGTCACTAGTAAATATTTTTTGCCAAAAATCAGACACAAAACCTAGCTCTGCGGGGAACCACAAGAAACATTCCTCCAAACTAACATAGCTCCATTTAGGTGCCCTCTTTTGGTAGAGTTGTTTGGCACAAATCCAGTATGAAATGCCTTCTTGAACTTCAAATGCTTAGTGCTTAACATATTTTCCTTATCTGTTAGGTAAAAAAAAAAAAAGGAAGATCATATAGCCTGATCTATTTGCAATCAACCCAAGCAAGACTGGATCTTAACAACTGCCGTTTCACTATCCATCCTTGCAATAATCTGAATTAGAATCTCATTCCAGATTCCAAAGGTCATTTTTAGTTAGTAGGGGAATGCCAAAGACAGGAAATAGGACTTCAGTTTGGCCAAACATAGAGGGCTTGCAGAGAATAGTGGGAAAGGTAGCTGGAGGAAAGGACTGGGGCCGAACATGGAAGGCCTTGAAGTCTGCACTGTACAGATTAGACTTAACTCCAAAGGCAGTGGAAAAACCATGAGTGCTTTGGAGCAGAGGAGGGGTATGATTAGAACACCTAGAAAAAAATAAACTAACAATAGAGGACAAGAGAGAGAGGAGTAGCCAGTGGCCAGAATTACAAAGATCAGGCCCTTATAATGGTTCAGGAAAGAGGTTAAAATAATTTGATTAAACATTAAATGGGAAAATCAGAACACATGACAATGAATGACAAAGGTACAACATGGTGACTGATTACATAGGGAAGGAAACAAGGGTAGGAGAAGGCAATGAGGATGCTGAGGCCCCCTGGGATGCCATTTGTAAAGGCAGACAGGCCAGAGTAGAGGCCTCTTGCAGCAAAGGAAAAGGTAAGTTGGTTTGGACAGAGCATTGCTGAGGTTCCCGCGGGACAGCCAAGGTGGAGCTATCCAGAAGTCAAGTGGACAGTGGCACTGGACCTCGGGAGGAAGCAAGTAGGGCTGGAGACGAACAGTGCAAATGTCTGCATTTTGGAGTTGACAGAAGGAAAAGAGCCAGAAAATTCCCCAGGAAAGAAATGGCCCGCAAAGTGCAAAAAAGGATCTGGACAGAGCTATGTTAGAGAAGTTGGAGAGAGGAAAGGTTTGAAGAAGAAAATTGTGTCAAATGACAGAGTGGTCAAGGAGAAGGAAGAGTGAGAAACAGCGAACTGAGGCCTTCCAGAAAGTACTCTAGCTTTAGCAGTGCTTCCTTCACTTCTATGTGCCACAAGTCACTTGGGAATCTTGCTAAAATGAGGATATCTGACTCAGTAGGCCCAGGATGGCGTCGACAATTCAGCACCTCCAACAAGCTCCCAAGGGATCCCAGTGTTGCGGGTCCATAGAGGACCAAGAGTGAGGGGCGAATAGGAGGTGAACATAGGAGGCAGTGAGTTTGGTTGAGGAGAAGCAATGAGCGAGGGGACCGGGCGTCCTCAAACTACGGCCCGCGGGCCTCATGCGGCCCACTGAAGACATTTATGCAGCCCGCCGGGTGTTTTCGCCGCCGCTGCCTGTCCTGCTTAGCAGCCGACTCGTCCCGGGCCCACAGTGCGCACTCTCCCACGGTCTGAGGGACAGTGAACTGGCCCCCTGTTTAAAAAGTTTGAGGACCCCTGGATAGAAGATACAGATTGTGAGAGCCGTAGGAATTAAGAATCAGGAAGGAGGCATCAATAGCTCTGTTTTTAAAGAAGTCCTCTGTTCTAGCAGCTCACCCTGAGAGCTCTGATAAGTATATCAACGGAATTCAGCATATGTTCAGTTCCTCTGTCCTTTAATCATACCTGACCTCAGTAACTTAAATTTTGAAGTGAAGTAGGGAGTGTAGAGTTTAACAATGAGGTTACTAGCAAAAAAGTGACGTACCCCTCTGTGATCCATTCAGTGGCTGGTAAAACATCCCACTGGTTGCTCCATTCTCCTTCTAAGATACTTCCTCACTAGAGCGCTGCTCCCATGATGTAGTTCTCTCTCATACTTCAGCACCTCCAACTCATTCACACCCGTTTGATTAGGACTTAGCCTTTGTTGACAGATTTTATCTTTGGAAATGCCCCTGGCTGGGCCAAAAAGAACAAGTTAAGCAAAGGATTAACCAACACACTCTCACTGATGCAGTCGGGCAGGCACCCAGTTAGGAGGCAGAAAGCAGGAATTTCAGGTGAGCCCCTCTGCGGATGGCGGCCGGGCTGCCCAGGAACCCCCCAGTGAAAGAACGCAGCATCCAGCCCTTGTCCTCTGGCACCCGCCTTGGTGCTTTTAAATGGAAACTGTATTCTTGAGGGAACTTTCATATCTCAAAACACCCTAGGAAACAAACAAAACCATCCCCCCAAACCCACAAAGACTCTCTGACCTGCCCAAGTCATGTGATGGTTCTGAGGCAAGTCAGAACAGCACAGAGAATCTCCCCATCTGGGTGGTGCCAGAGCTTTTGCTTCTACAGTTCACTAGAAAATCCTCATGGACTATTTCCGTTTTTCAGGTGAGTCAATCAAAATGATCAAATGAATTTTTGAGAGAGAGGTTGCCAGAGAAGGGAACCTGAAGGAAATTAAAAGAAAAATATCACCTGATTCTAAATGGATCAACCATCTTAAAAGGGAAAGTTTATTCGCCAAAAAATAATTTTTTCCTGACATTTATGTAAAAATCACGGAATCACGGAATGTTACAGTCTGGAGAGTCCCTTACAGATCAACAAGATCATCTCTGAAGCTTGTTGAAAATACAGATGCCCAGGCCTCACCCCATACCATGGACTTACTAACCCAAACCCTCCAGGGGTATCCAATTAACTCATTTTATTTACAAGATCCGGAGAAGTGAAGTGACTTTCTCAAGACAACAGATGTTTATTTAAAAATTATATTCCATCTCGTTTCAAGAAGGCAGCACTCACACGGCTGGTAATAGTGTTGTCAATGACTGCACACAGACCCTCACGTAGGGCCCAAGTCAGTGAACACTCTGAGAACTAACTATGTCATCCAGTACAAATTTTATTGAAACACAGAGTTTTACTCTCCTGCCAGAGTGCCTGGAAACAGCAGTCTTCTCTCACTGTGCCCGCACCCTGTTGGTCACACTTCAGCCCCAAACTGCCTTACTTAGCCTAATTTTCAAGGAGGTACTTGAAAAAGTTTTGAGCAGAGATTAGACAAATCAGGTAAAGAGGAACAAAAGGCCCAGAAAAATCTTACCATTGACTGTCACCTAATTTACTTTTTTTTTTTTTGCTCCAAGTTGGATATGTTTTCCAGCCCTTTCTCTGGAGGAGGGTGTGGGAATATGAATGCTGTCTGCCCGCTGAGGCAGCGCACTGCATACGCCGTCCTTCGTCAGAGAACCACAAAGCATTTTGCCGGCTGTATCCTCCGTGCCCGGGGTTGTCTTGGAGGATTTAGACGCCACTTAGTAAAGTCACTCACACCAGGCCTCCTGCGTATCCGTCTGAAAGGACACATCAAAACACCTTGTCCTTGAAACCTCTTGGGGACCGAGACGGAAGACAGTTGGACTTAACAAATCAGCACACAGCTCTACACATTCTACGGCTCTAAAAAGAGGGGAAAAGAAGAGCTTAGTGAAAAGAAGAACAGCTTGCTTAGAGATGGACAAGATGCAGCCAGGCAAAGCAAGAGAAAGACACGCTCGACTCAATCCCACCCCTGCTGGTTCTCAGTACCGAAGTGGAGCCACCAGTTTAGCTCTGACGGAAACTGCGTGGTGCTGGGTCAGAGCCAGGACACCTGGACCAACCAGAGCCGTGAGCCTCGCACCTCCTCTAAGTAGGTCGTTTCCCTTTATCTTGTCCGCCAGTGTCATTCTGCGGGGCTAGGACATGGGTTTTCACGGCCACGCTGTCTCCTGAAATCCCAAAGCACTTCCACAGCCACTTAAAACGCCCCTGAGAACTAAGTCATCAGGCTTTATTGGCCCCATTTCAATTGGGTCCAATTAACATGTAATGTAATTATTGATATGGTTTGAGTTGAGTCCACAATTTTACCTCTGTTTGTCTCTTATTTTTGTTCCTTTGCTCCTCCTTTCCTGCTTTCTTTTGGAGTGACTGAGTATTTTTGTAGAATTTCATTTTAATGTATCTGTTGGCTTTTTAGCTGTACCTTTCACATTATTTTTTTATTTTTATTTTGCTCTAGTATTACAGTATACATACTTGTCTCAATCTGCTTAAAGCTAATATTGCATCAATTCATGTAAAATGGAAAAAAAAATCATGCAACCATAGGGGTCCATCCCCTCCTCCAGCCTTTATGCTACATTTGTCACATAAGCTACATCCGCGTACTACAATGGCAGAGTTCAGAGGTCAGTTACATATATTTTAAATAAATCAAGAGGAAAGAACAGTCTTTTATTGTTTACTCACATATTTATCACATCGGATGCTCTTGGTGGCTTCCTGAGGATGAGTTTCCATTCTTCATCCTGAAGAACCTCCTTTAATTATCTTAGTTTTCTTCTCATGAAAATGTATTTTACCTTTGTTCTCGAAGGACATTTTTGCTAGACAGAGAATCCTAGGTTCACAGAGAGTCTTTTTTATTTTTCTTTAAGCCCTTTAAAATGTCTCCACACTATCTTCTGGTCTCCACCATTTCTGATGAGACATTAAGGTAACTCAAGTTGATGTTTCCCTATAAGCAAAGTGCATTTGTTTCTTTAGTTGTTTTCAACTTTTATCTTTTTTCTGGGGGAGGTGAGGGTTAGCCAAAATGTGCCTGGGTATGGTTTTCTTTAAATTCATCCTGCTTAATGACTGAGCTTCTTGACTTCATAAATTTATGTCATGCACCAAATTTGGGATATTTTCAGTCATTACTTTTTCATTTTTCCCCCTATGCTCTGGCTTCTCTCTCTAGGACTCTAATATGTTTTAATTTATATAAGAATATGTATTAGAGCTTTTGATACAGTCACACTGGTCTCTGTATCTCTGTTTACATTGTTTTCTTTTTTTCTAAGACTGAATAATTTCTATTGATCTTTCTTTAATTTCTCTGACTCTTCCTCTGTTACCTCCACTCTACCACTAAGTTTATCCAGTGAATTTTTTGTTTGATATTATAATTTTCAGTCCTAGGATGTTCATTATTTCTCTGCTGAGATTTCCTATCTTTTCTGAGACTGTGAGCATATTTCCCTTTATGTCCTTGAGCACACTTATAATAGCTGCTTTCAAATCTTGGCTTGCTATTCCATCTTCTGGGTTTCTTGGAGTTGGTCTCTGTTGACTGCTTTTCATCATGCAATGAGTAATTTTTAGATTGCATCCTGGATGTCTTGAATGATATGTTGTAGAAACTACAGACTCTGCTAAGTTTCTTCGAAATCATTTTTTTTAAAGCAAGCCGTTAACTTGACTGAAATCAAACTGCAAAACACTGTCTCTCCTGAGGTAGGCAGCTGTTCAAATTTCAGTTGAATTGTTTTCGCCTGCCTCGCTAGTGTGGAATCTGTCCCATGTATGTGGTGTGTAGTCCAGCTACAGATTTGGGTAGATTTTAATACATGAAATTTGGGGCTCTACTCTCCGGCCCACTCTTTTCAGGGATACCCCTCCTTCCATCAGCTAAGGTTGTCCTAAACTCTGGTCTCTGGTTATCCAAGCCAATAAAAATGCATGCTGCTTTCTATCAAGTTCTAGCCTTCCCACAAGGCATAGACTGAAGGTAGCACTCAAGATAAAACCTGTGGAAAATGAGAAATTCACCCTAAGCCTTTCCCTCCTTCCAAGTGTCAACTTTCCCACCAGTACCTCCCTGCTTCTCCCTCCCTTAGTAATAATGTAAGGATAGTGTAGCTGCTCCCTGGTTTTCTTTGGAACTTTCTCATAAGGAAAGAGACAGCAGATAACCCAGGATTCACCAGACTCCTCTCATCAGGATCAAAGACTGTCCTTCCTCATCAGATATCCACACATTCTGAAATCCTAGCCCCTCAGGACATAATGAAGGAAACCAATAGATCTTCCCATCTCATCTCTTATTAGAGAAAGAATCCCCTCCATCCTGGCTGGTTGGGAAGAGTCTGCTTAAATATCTCTACTGACAAGAGTGTATAACTTTTAAGGAAATATAAAAAGAAAAGTAAATGACCCAGACACATTACATACTTCGGCTCTTTTCATCAGCTCAACAATCCTTTAAGGAAGGTATTATTATCCTCATTTTACAGATGAGAAAACTGGGCCTTGGGGGAATATCTTTGCTAGGAAAGAGTGAAGTCAGGTTCTGAACTCTGGTCTCTACAACTCAAAAAGCTCACATCCTCCCCACATTGTCCATTCCATCCTCCGTGGCTTTAATCATTAGCAAGTTCTTCCTTATATTGAACTGAAGTCTGCCACCTTATAGTTATGATCGTTGGCCATAATTCAGAATTCTAGATTGTGAGCCCCTAAGACTAGTGATAGCATCTCATTTGTCTTTGCATCCTCAGTGCCTACCACAGAGGAGGGGCTAAATAACTGGCCAGTTAATTCATTAATGCCATTAGAAATATCAGGTAGAAGTCTGTATCCGCTTCATTATGTAATCTTACAGCTACATGCAATGGCTACCACATACCACCTTTCTCCCTATACCAAAGTTTTTCTTCTCTAGTCTGAATGTCCCTTATTCTTTTAATTGCTTCCCATATAGTGGGGATTTCTAGAATCCTCCTGGATACACTACAACTGACCAATGTCACTTAAAATGTCACCCAGGAATTCCATTACTTCTCAGGATATAGAAAACCACGAGAGAGTATCACTCCCACACTAAAAATAAAAAGCCAAATAATCTACAAAATCATAGGTTTTCTCCAACCCAGAGAGCTGAGGTTGCAAGGCAAACAGTGAACTGAATTCCAAAGTATGACTAGTCCCTCCAAGGAGAGACAGAACACACAAATTGTTTCAATTTTGGCAGAGAGCAGGTTGAAGAAGCAGCCACCAAAAAAAGCGAGTAAGAAGAAAGCTGAAATTTAAACAAATTTATAAATGCTGGGTATGGGCAAGAAAGTTTAGAATTCCTGACAGTCCCAGGCACAAGAAGAATCTGCACTCACCCATCACCTTTTTCCATGGTACTCACAAGAGAGATCAAGAACAAGCAAGAGACAAGAGAGAGCACCCTATACTGCACAGGCATGAAATCTTGCCTATTTCCCAGACCCTTCCCTCATAAGAAACAGGAGTGATAAGCCACTGAGGAGGAATAGTACCCCAAAAAGCTGCACTTTCACTAAAGGGGAAATAGAAGCAAAATATGTCTGCCTCTGGGCAAAGAAGTAGAAAACCTTTTCAGGTACAGAATCTTGTATACTTACAAACAGAGGCCTACCACCACTGGAAGAGGGCCAGGAAATGCTCTCCCACCCAGGAACCCCAACTAATATGATAGAAAAAGTTTCATACCAGATACATGGGGCCTAAGATTGACACCAGAGCAAAAGAGAGAAACCACTACCACCGACCCTACCAAGCTTCACACTGAATAATAAGTAACAGCAGTTTAGCCCCTCAAGTGGGGATAAGAGCATAGAAAAAGACCCCTTCTTTGGAGTAAACATGTGGGACTCGCTGAAAGCTGAGGATGAAGTGGAAACAGGATGAAAATCCTCCATTTCTCCAGGCTCAACACTAAGCACAGATAGCAGCAGGCCTCCAGTGGAGGAATCTGAAGTCTATTACACAACGAAACTCAGATCCAGCTCAATTACTGACTATAATGACTCAACTACCCACATTAACATCACAACAGGAATGTCTCTGTTTCCAGGTATAAATACCATTTAACTCAGTCTCTACTGTTCTTTTACACATGTTGTCTGACACTGAATCAAAAATTATTAGGCAGAAAAAAAGGAAAAAAAATAGAAGACTCTTGGTCAAAAGATAAAGTAGTCAATGTTACCAGAACCAAAGGTGATGCGGATGTTAGAATTATCAAATACAGGCTTAAAATAACTATTACTAATATGATTTTTAATCTAGAGAAAAAGACGTGGACAACGTGAATGAATTGATAATTTCAGAAAAGAAATGGAAACTATTTTTTTTTAAAAAAAGAGTCAAATGGAAAAGCTAGAAATAAAAAGCATTTAACAAAAAGATAGAATTCCTTCATTAGGCTTATCAGCAAACTGGACACGGCAGAGAAGAGGATTTATGAAATGGAAGATAGGTGACTAGAAATGATCTAGACAAATAACAAGGAAAAAATGAAACAGAACATATAGGAGCTATGGAATGATATCAAACAGTGTAACATACATTTGGAATCTCAGCAATAGAAGAAAGAGAAAGGGGAACAGAAAAAAAAGTGTTTGAAGAGAAAACAGTCAAGAATTCTCCAAAAGTAATTTTCTAAAAAATCAAATCACAGGTCAAAGAACCTCAGAAAATCCCAAGTGGAGCATGGGGAGTAGTCAGGCACATCACTGTAAAACTACTAAAAACCAAAGATAAAGTGAAAATTTTGAAGGCAACCAGAAAAAAAAGAAACATATAGAGAAAAACAAAGCTAAGAATGACAGCAGACTTCTCAACAGAAAGAATTTAAGGCAGAAGAAAATAGAATGGCATCATTAAAATACTGAAAGAAAAAACTTTCTACATGGAATTCTAAACAGTGAAAATATCTTCTAAAAATGAAGGTAAGAGGAAGAATTTTCCAAACACACAAAAACTGAAAGAATTCATTTCCAGCATACTTGTACTATAAAGATGTTAAAGAAATCCCTCAGGCAGGAGACTGGTACCAGAAGGAAATTCGTATCTACACAAAGACATAAAAAGCTCTAGGAATGGTAAAAATATGGGGTAATATGACAGTCTTTGTTTTCTTAATTTTAATCTCCTTTAAAGATAACTGGCTCTGCAATGTATATTTACTTTTAAAATAGATTAAATGAGAAAAAAATTAAATAATTTTAATTTTCCTATTAAAATAAACAAGTAGAAAAACATTTTCTCTGGTTCCCAGAAAAGGCAACTGCTCTTCAAAGAAAAAAGAACAACAATCAGTGGGATTTATAACGTATGTGGAAGTAACATATAAGACAATAAAATAAAGGATGGGAGGGAGGAAATAGAACTATATCATTGTAAGATCCTTGAAAATATACATAAAGTGATACATTATTTGAAGGTAAACTGTGTTAAAGATACATACTGGGCACCCTAAAGCAATCACTAGAACATTTTTAAAAGGAGTAAACTTATAAGCCGATGGTAAAGATAAAATGGAATCATAAACATAATAATTCAAAACTCAGCAGGAAAAGAAAGAAACAAGAACAGAGGATAGGACAGATAGAAAACAACTTGCAAAACAGCAGATTCAAAACCAACTATATATTAAATGTAAATGGCCAAAGCATTCCAATTAAAAAGCAGAAGTCCAATTAAAAAGCAGACTAGATATGAAGGCACAGACCCAACTATATACTCTCTAAAAGAAATTTGTTACAAATATAAACACAGGGATATGCTAAAAGAGAAAAGATAGATACATCACACAAACAAAAAATCTGGAGTTCTAAAACAAAATAATACAAAGTAGGCTTCAGAACAAGAAATATGTTCAGGAACAAAGTCAATTCATCAAGAAGATACAGTAAATGTGTGTGCATCTAACAGGACTCTAAAATATATAAAGAAAAATCCAGTTGGGTGCAGTGGCATGTGCCTGCAATACAAGCTACTCAGGAGGCTGAAGTGAGAGGACTGCTTGAACCCAGGAGTTCAAATCCAGCCTGTGTAACATAGTGAGACTCCATCTCAAAAAATAAATAAATAAAAGTTTAAAAAAAGAAAAATCTGATCAACTGAAAAAAGAAATGAACAAAAACCAGGAACACCAGGAGACCTCAATAATCCTCTCTCAGTAATTTATATAAAAATAGACCCAAAAATCAGTAGGGATACAGAAGACTTAAACAACACTATCAACCAACTTGACTTAATTGACATTTACAGACAACTCCAACCAACAATAGCAGAATCCACATTCTTTTCAAAGGGTCTGTGGAACATTCACTAAGATAGACTATTTCCTGAGCAAATTTTTATAGCTACTTTATTCATAATAGTAAAACCTTTAAACAATCCAAACATCCATCAAATGGTGAACATGTCAACAACTGTACATTCACACAAATACTTTTCAGCAATAAAAAGGAATGAATTAGTGATATCTGCAACAACATGGATGAATCTCAACTGCATTACGCTAAGTGAAAGAAACCAGGTGCACAAAGGCTACATACCATACGATCCCATTTTTATGACATTCTGCAGAAAAGCAAGCTATAGAGACAAAAATTAGATCAGTGCATGCCATGGGCTGGGGATAGGGAAAGGAGACTGACTGAAAAGGGGCACAAGGGAACCTTCTAGGGTGATGGAAATGTTCTGATTGTGGTGGTGATGGTTACATGACTGCACGCATTTGTCAAAAATCATCTAACTATTCACTTAGAAAGGGAATTGTGTATAAATTATATCTCACTAAACTGACTTTTAAAATAAAAAATAAACTTATATACAGTCATCCCTCTGTATCCATGGGGAATTGGTTCCAGGATCCAAGATACCAAAATCCAAAATGCTCAAGTCCCTTATAGCTGGGCCTCCGTATCTGCAGGTTCCACATCCAAGATGGAATATTCCAATAATCTGGATCAAATATTCAACCTGCAGTTGAATTGATGGACATGGAATTCACGGATACCAAAGGCCAACTGTTCTGTTATCCAAGATAGGAAATAGTAGTAATAAAATAAACTCATAATAACAATAAATAACACTTAATTTGGTCAGATCAACACAGGCCTTGACTTACCTTCCTGGAAGAAACTTTTTGAGAAACTACCTCATCCTGTGGCCCCAAATGGAACTTCACTGAGCTTCTGACTTCATTACAGATAGGCCCACAGCGACCAGTATACCTATTTCCCATGCATACTCAGATCTCTTTCATGGGGCAGAGATCAAAGAGATAAGAAATATTACAGCTTTCAGTAACATGAAGATATATGAAAATTCATTGTCATGTTCGTAATGGACCACCCAGCATCTGGTTTTGAGTTGTCCTCCTTGAGGATACAGAATTCAAAAGGCAGTTCTGGGAAGCCAGAAGGCCATCTGAAAGCCTTTGCTGAGAATAGGAACTGCCCTTCACTGTTTAAGATACTGCAGGCTGTGCAGGTCGGAAGGAATCGAAGTAGCAGGGAAGAAGGCCGAGGCTGGGTCTTAGACTCCTAAGTCCACCCCAAGATATTAAAATAAGAGTTCCTGGGGGAGGGGGGAGCATGGGCAATATACGTAACCATAATATTTGTACCCCCATAATATGCTGAAATAAAAAAAATGCAAAAAATAAATAAATAAAAATAAGAGTTCTTCACTGCTAAATGGGGAAGGAGCTCCCAGAACTCTTCCTTAGGCAAATCCAGAGCACGGAGTGGGCCTTCCTGTGTGGAAGGGAGATGCTAGCTAACTAGTGCTGCCAGCACCTTGCCTTGCTGGTTCCTGCCAAGGGAAGTCAACCCTGAATACTCTTTTCATTGCTAAAGGTTAATCTGCAAAAAATATTAAATGCCATCCTGCTCTAAAGAG
>CAUYPO010140705.1:0-37287 GCA_963574435.1 Cheirogaleus major | reverse complement strand
CAGCACCATTTATTGAATAAGGATTCTTTTCCCCAGTGTATGTTTTTGTCTGCTTTGTCAGAGATTAGATGGCTATATAAGGATGGTTTTATATCTGGGTTCTCAGTTCTGTTCCATTGGTCTATGTCTCTGTTCTTGTGCTATTACCATGCTGTTTTAGTTACAATAGCCTTGTAGTACAGCTCGAAGTCTGGTAAATTGATGCCTCCCAATTGGTTCTTTTTGCTTAAGATTGCTTTTGCTATACGGGGTCTTCTCTGGTTCCATACAAAGCATAGAATTATTTTTTTCTAGATCTGCAAAAAATGATGTTGGTATTTTAATAGGGATTCCATTGAATTCATAGATCACTTTGGGTAGTAGAGATGTTTTAACAATGTTGGTTCTGCTGACCCATGAGCATGGTATGGTTTACCACCTGTTTATGTCCTCTACTATTTCCTTCCTCAGTGTTTTGTGGTTCTCCCTGTAGAGGTCTTTCACTTCCTTAGTTAAATATATTCATAAGTATTTTATTTTCTTTGTTGCTATTGTGAAGGGTATTGAGTCTTTGATTTGATTCTCAGCTTGACTGTTGTTGGCATATAGGAATGCTGCTGATTTCTGTACATTGATTTTGTAACCTGAGACTTTACTGAATTTGTTTATCAATTCCAGTAGTCTCATGGCAGAATCTTTGGGGTTTTCTAGATATAAGATCATATTGTCAGCAAAAAGCAATAGTTTGAGCTCTTTTGCCACCATTTGGATGCCCTCGATTTCCTTCTTTTGTCTGATTGCACTGGCTAGGACTTCCAGCACTAAGTTGTACTTCCTTCGGCTGCATATATACTAAAATATCCAGTTTCGTTTAATTGTGTAGAGGCCAAAATATGTTTAACTTTAACCTTAATTAACAAAATCACTAAGAAATATTGAAGCAGGTCTTGACTTTACAGCTAGCTAAATATGTCACATATATATTTATAAAATTATATGAAATTTAAAAGAGAAAACTTTGAAAAACAATTATTATAATACTTCCCTTATTAAAAGGTCACTAATTTTGCAACTCATAACCTGGACAGTAGGCAAGAGCCAGGAAATAAGCTGAAACTGTTGTGGAGAGTTCTTCTTCAAATTGTATGACATCCCCCTACTTAGAAAGCTCCCACGTTTTACTCATTGGCAGGATCATTTGATCTGGACTGAGAAACTGCTTACTTTCTTCTTGGACATAATTCTGACAAGTTGTTTTATCTGGTTTCTCTTTCCATAGGAGATTAAAAGCAGCAAAATGAGGAAGGCAGGGAGAGAATATATTTGAGGGTCTATTGGTCCCGGCAAGAAATGATAGAGAAAATATGGAAAACTTATCAAAAGTAACTTATGTATATACTGGAAAATTATTGGAACATGGGATCTTTTAAAGGCTACAATGAATATGAATAGTTTTATAAGTTTTAGAAGCCCTTGGGGACATCAGTATATTATAGTATAAAATATTTGATGTTCATAATGATCTAATATGAGCCATAAAAGGTTAAATATTTAATATTCTCTCTTAAGTCAGTAAAGCATATACTTTTTTTAATTGAGAAAAATGTACATCAAAGTGGTTAAAATAAACAGTTTTGGTGTTTAAACTAGTAAACTTATATTACTTGGGAAGTATGCTTATGATAAATCCCTTATTCCTAATAACACTGGATTATTGAGGTATTGTCTTCATTCCTTTTCCTAATTGGTACCCAATATTAGAAAATAAAATTTCAGTGCAATTTTAAGTAGTAAGCCAACTGGGGTATCTTTTATAGGTCCAAATTTTGAAGGAGACTAACATTTTGAGCTCTCAGGTTTTGGAAAGCATCTTTCCTCTAAAACTGGCATAGTTTAAAAGTGAGAGCAGATTAAACAAGTTTTAGGAACATTAAATTTATATTGACAGAATCTTAAATGCCTAGAAAGCTAGGTATTTTTATGGCATATATACTTACCTTAAGATCATGTCACAGAATAAATATCCCTTACTGTAAAAGAACCTTTGAGATCTCTGTAAAAAACAGGTTATTTTTCATGTCAGCTGTTTTTGAGAGGCTTCCACAGGTAGGATGTTTTATGGGTTATAGAACTACAATAAGACATAGTCCTTGTCCTCCAGTAACTTACTCTTACACTGGAGAAAATTAGATATGTATGCAATTTTATACAAATTGTTCCAGATGGCCAATCTAAGAAGGTATCTAATCTAATAATGCTAAGTTTTATGTTCTTAAATTTCCATATGACATGTTCCATAAGACATGGGGAAACCATAATTAGAATTGTCTGTTTTAAAGTAATAGAAAATGATTATGACTATAAATTGAATGTGTTTGTTTAGATTTCTTCAATTTCAGTTGATTAAGTATCAAGTGTCATAAATGAATAGGCCTGATGTAATACCTTCATAATAGCTTTCTTAAAGAAATACTATAATTTTGACATATTATCAATTTTGATTGTTATGAATATTGAGAGTCATGTTGTAAGAATACATCTTAAATGCCTATACATTATTTAATATTTTACTTGTATTTAATAGGTTATTAAAGAAAGTGGACCACCACATATGAAAAGCTTTGTTACTCGAGTGTCAGTGGGAGAGTTTTCCGCAGAAGGAGAGGGAAATAGCAAAAAACTCTCTAAGAAACGTGCTGCAACCACCGTCCTACAGGAGCTTAAAAAACTTCCACCTCTTCCTGTGGTGGAAAAGCCTAAACTATTTTTTAAAAAACGCCCTAAAACAATAGTAAAGGTAAGTATATGCCTGAGAACATTGGTCAGTCTTATTAAATATGTGTTATAGTAGCTATAGATAGAAGTTTTTTCGTAAGACAGGTTCTTGAACCTATGGATTATATACAGTCCTGGAATCAAGGCAGGATGTGGGACTGTAAATTAGTGACAATTCTGTGTTGCTTTTTAAACATCTGTGTACCTGCTATTGTTCATCAGATAATAATAATACCTTAGGTATTTATAGTTTCTTATTGTTTAAAAAGTGCTTTTCCATTTCATGTCACCTTTAGTATAATCCTCATAATGACTATGTAAGGTAGTCATGATGCTATCCCTCATTTTACAAATAAGGTTTATAAAACATGTCAAAGAATGTGCTCATTTTTATTCATCTATCATATGAAACAACCTGGACTACTCTGATCTCTAATCCAGTGTTCTTTCTGCACACAGGCTGCTATATGTTGATAGTCACTTCTTAGGATATCATGAAATGGTAACAGGATACAGAGTAATAATCATAGGAATAATACTAATAATGGTGACAGCAACAGCTAGAAATTTAAAAGCACTCTCTGTGCCAGACTTTATTCCAGCCTTTTGCATGCTTTATCACATTTAATCCACATACCAACCCTGTGAGGTAGATGTCTTATTTTGGTTCCATTCATTCAGTCATACCTTGCCAAAGAAGAATACAGAATACAGCTTTCCAAAATATTGTGACTCTTTCTTTTATTGGATCAGATTTTATTTACATTAAAAAGAGAAAAAGACAAAGATCACAGGAATGAAATGAAGCAGCATTTTAGTACAGGACAGTGCCTATAAATGCTTGAAATGTATGACATGTTTGAAACTAAAGTTCCGTGATTTTAGAGAAAGCCTTATATTGCTAAGATTTCAGTTGCCAGCTTAACCTCACTTATTTAGCAGACTTCTGATTAGGTGGTGCAAATCAAGGATTACAGATAAGATGTATATTTAATCTTTGATGAATTCCTTTTGTTTAGATTGTATAATGGCACAATATAGGTATTTTTATGCATTTTGTACCTTTGTTTTATTTTAAAAAGTACTTAATAATTACTAATGTATTAATGCTTATAACAATCCTATAGAATAAGTACAATTTTTTTTTTTTTTGAGTTAGGGCTTGCTCTGTCACCTGGGCTAGAGTGCAGTGGCATGATCATAGGTCACTGCAACCTCAGACTCCTGGGCTCAAGGATTACTTGAGCCCAGGAGTTTATACATGTACACATAAATAAATAGCTATGTAAATACTTGTTCTTTTTAATGAATACAGATGTTGCTTCATTTAGAAGAAGGTGTAGGTTTTACATTCTTTGAAATAGCTTATACATTATATGTAAGTTAGAATAAAAGTAAATGCCAGACAGATCCATTCATCATCAATCCTAGTGATTCTGAAGAGGAACGGCTTTCATTAACATGCCCTAACTACACAGTCAGGGATAGGACATAGCTCTTAGGAGCATGACCTTTGGAGTCAATTTTGAATGTGAATCCCTGTGACCTGAGCAAGTTACTTAACTTTTCTATTCTTACATTTAATAATAATAATAGGAATAATAATTGTGCTTGCAGCTGGCCATGGTGGTTCATACCTGTAATCTTAGCACTCTGGGAGGTTGGGGTGGGAGGATCACTTGAGGCTAGGAGTTTGAGACCAGCCTGGGCAACATAGTGAGAACCTATCTCTACAAAACATTTTTTTAAAAAATTAGCCAGGCGTGGTGGCACATGCCTATAGTTCTACCTACTTGGGGGGCTAAGCCAAGAAGATTGCTTGAACCAGGGAGTTTGAGGTTCTAGTGAGTAATGATTGTACCACTGTACTCTAGCCCAGGCAACAAAGCAAGATCCTATCTCAAAAAAAAAAATATTGTACTTGCTTCATAGGATTGTTGTAAGTATTATCTGAAATAGTGCACAGACTGCATTAGTAATTAGTATTTATTATTATTAATAACAATGTGAATACTATAATAAAGTCCTCAATAAACAACCACTGGTATTTTGTATCTAATACTGTCTATTGACATTTTATATGTATGTGAATATATCCGTGAACTATTTTCTTAAATATTTTAATATATAAAATCCGTAGCTTTTCTGTGATGAAACAACAATATTTTATATCAGAATGGTAGCACTAAACTGATCACAATAAAGGCAATTTATGTAACCAAAGCATTTGTACTCCAGTAATACTCTGAAATAAAATAAATAAACTGATCACAGTAACTCCTGTCTAATCTGTTAAACTAAATCTAATCTTAATAAATTGAGAGTAATAAGCTATTAGGGTAGAAAAGATGTATATATTTCTGTAGTAAGATATAAATATAGTAGAATATAAAGCTAACTCTTGTTTTAATTATAGCTATTAAAAGCAAGATTATTGTTTAAATGTTGTTCCTCAGAGGTAGGGGACAGGAGAAGCATTTTGATTTCTCAAAATTATTTGCTACTGCTTCCAGTATAAAAGCACATTATTCCAGAACTTCCCTTCTGTCCATTGTTCAGATCTCAACTTAAACTTGACTTTTCCAGGCATGCTTTTTCGGCCTCCTGCATTTTTCCTTATATACATCACACTTGGATTTACTTATGCCATGTCTGTCTTATGTTAAAATAAAGCCTATAGATATCTTCTGAAATGTAAGATTATTTTGAGAAAGCAACATGCATATAATGAGTTGGAATCTAGGTAATTTTAAGTATGATCATACCATATAGTGTGCCAAAAAATAGATCAGCTCATAGTAGTATCATGATTTTCAGCCTTTTCTTCACTTCCTTGTATGGCTTATATATTTAGAGTCTGTAGTTCCTTATGTTCAATAGAAGTAGAGAAAATATCTGTGATGCTTTGCCTTGATTTTATTTAAAGTAATAAAACTATCACATTATCTCATGTGATCCTCTTGATCACTCTCTGATGTAGCAATCATTCCCATATTACATATTAGGCCCTTTATGTTTAAGAAACTTACCCAAGATCCTATAGCAGAGTCAGATTTTAAATACAGTTGTCATTTCTGACTGTAGTGCCCATTTGAAACTGGTTAATTGTGAACTTTTAAATTTTAAGATTTATTCTATAGGGCTACCCTGTTAACATGTAAAACTACCCTGATAATGTATTTGGGTTTATATCCTGTTTTTTAATGTAGTTCTCATCTATGAAATGTCAAAGAAGGCTTTTCAGTGTTGGAGATAAGATGTTCTTGACACAGCTATTACAAGACTGTCCTTACTAGTTTGTAGGATGATAATCTAAGACTTGGTGTCCAAGGAATAATTGTCAAGGGTGCTAGTAGTTCATTTCAAAGAAAGAAAGAAACCAGGCCATTTTTAATGTTCTCAGAACTCTGTTATTATCTAAATTGGATTTATGCATCTGGTTCTTTGTCATTGTCATCCTTATCAACAGAAATTTCTTTGGAACTTAAAGACATTCTTAGAGTCAAATTAAACAGGAATAAAGACAGCATACCACTGGAAACACATTCTTACTTATTTGAACATCTTCATGAACGGGGCATACTACTTGTAGTGCCAGACTCAAAGCTTCTCGAGAAATTTACCTTTTCATTGGGTTATCAGTCTTAGACTTAAATTATTGCCTGGATTTGTCTTTTCTTATCAGTTCTTCTTCATTCCCTTATAAATTATTTAATTTTTATTTTGAGGGATGTAAGTAGAAGTTGAAACCAGTATTTTATGAAAAGCCAAAAGTTTCCTTTGCTTTCTCCTCTCCCTCCACCTAACCACTGGAATAGTGAAGTTATCTGTCTTTTTCCTCTTACTCTTTCCTTAAGCTGCTCTTCTACTTCTGGGGTTTCATTTCTGTCTTTATATAAATGATTCCAAAATACTCTTCTGTGCTGTACACTGCTGTAGGACATCTTCACTTAATATTTCACAAGCACCTCAAACTCTGTGTCCCAAACTCATCATGTTCCCTTACTAAACTTCTTTCACCTCCAGCCTTCTTTATCTCAGTAACTGGCACCACCAGCCAGCTGCTGAAACAGAAAGCTGGGAGTCATTTTTCACTTCTCTCTTACCCTGATGTTCAATAAATCATTACGTCCTATTGATTCCATCACCTGAATATTTCTTAAGTTTCTTTCTATCCTTTCTGCCACCATTTAGTCCAATTCACAATCACCTCTTGGCTGAACTACTTTGGTAAGGTTTTAACTGGCCTTCCTACAAGTACTCTTGATACCAAATGATCTTTTAAAAAAAGTATCTTTTAGAGACACCTGTGTGATCATGTCATGCCTCTGTGTAAAACCTGTTAGTAGGCCGGGCACAGTGGCTCACCTGTAATCCTAGTACTCTGGGAGGCCAGGGTGGGAGGATCACTTGATTTCAGGAGTTTGAGACCAGTCTGAGCAAGAGTGACACCCTGTCTCTACTAAAAATAGAAAAAATCAGCTGGGCATAGTGGCCTAAGCTTGTAGTCCTGGCCACTGGGAAAACTGAAGCAGGAAGATTGCTTGATCCCAGGCGTTGTTGATGCCACTGCACTCTAGCAGGTGAGACAAAGTGAGACTGTATCAACAACAACAGCAAAACACCTTTTAGTAGTTTCCCATTGCTCTTTGGATAAAGTCTGAAATCCTAAACATAGTTTAAAAGACCTTGAAGGATTTGAAATGGAGGCTGTACCTACAGCAGCAAACTAGACATTTTCAAGACTCTGAATGGCAGCAGTTATCAGGAAGAGCTGACTACACACTGGCTCTTATATAAGTTTACTGTAACATGTAATCTGTAATATAGTGATTACTTTGTATTTAATACCTGTTTAAAAATAAATTTTCACAGGTGGAAGTAAATTTTTGACCATATGCAAACCTTTATTTGTAGGAAAAATATATGAAGAAAGTTAGTTCACATGCAGAAAGAGTATTTGGTTTATAAGGATTTTTGTTTTTAAGTCATAATACATGCAAAAAGCTGTATATAAACTTGTATATAAGTTAAAAAGCATACTGAGTAAATGTAAGTAAGACCTACTGCCCAACTTGAGTACAGAACATTTCTCAATAAGGTTGAAGCTGTCTGTATGCCCCTCTTTAGTCACATCCTTATGCTATCTTCCATAGGCGACCACTGTCATTAATTTTGTATTATCATTTCCTACCTTATGGTTTCACTACGTTTGTTTTCCTAAACTACAGTATTCGGTTTTCTTAAATTTTTTTATTCCAGCATATTATGGGGGTACAAATTTTAAGGTTGCGTATAATGCCCTTGCGGTTGGCTTTTTATTTTTTTTATTTTTATTGTTTTTTTTCTTCAGAGCATTTACTTTAAAGCCAAAACAGTTGGTTTTTTAAAACACTTTTTATTGAGCTATAATTGACATATAGTGAACTGTATGTATTTAATGTGTACTATTTGATATGTTTTGATATATGTATACACTCATAAAACCATAACCATAATCAAGAGAATGGACCCATCCATTGTTCCCTAAAATTTCCTCGTGCCCCCTGGTAATCCTCTATCTTCAGTTCCCAATAAACCACTCTGGTTTTTGGCTGGCTTCTTTCATTCAGCATAATTATTTTGAGATTCATCCATATTGTTGTGTGTATGGATTATTGGTTCTATTTTATTGCTAAGTAGTATTTCATTGTATCGATATAACACTGTTTATCCATTCACCTGTTGGTGGATATTTGGGATGTTTCTAATTTTTGCTTATTACACATTAAGCTGCTATGAACATTTGTGTACTTCCTATAAACATATGCTTCATTTCTCTCGGGTAAATACTTCAAAGTGGAATGGGTTGGTTATTTAGTAAGTGTATATTCAACTTTTTAAGAAACTGCCAATTGCTTTTCAAAGTGGTAGCAGCTGCAAAATTTTACATTCTCATCAGCGATGTGTGAGAATTCCAGTTGCTTCACATCCTTGCTAACACTTAGCATAGTCTTTTAAATTTCAGATGTGCAAATACATGTATATTGGTATGTCATTGTGATTTTTAATTTACACTCCCTGATGGTTAATGATTTTGAGAATTTTTTATATATTTGGAGGCACATGAGGCTTGACGAAGCGTCTATTCAGATCTTTGGCCTGCTTAAAAATTTGGTTGCTCATTAAAATAATAAATTTATTATTGAATTTTTAGAGGTCTTTATACATTCTGGATACAAGTTCTTTATCAGATATGTGGTTTGCAAATATTTTCTTCAAGCCTATGACTTGTCTTTTTCAAAGAGCAAGAATTAATAATTTTGAAGATATCCTATTTATCATTTTTTTGTGGAATGTGATTTTGGTGTTATATCTGCGAAATCCTTACTTAACCAAGTCACAAAAGTTTCTCCTATGTTTTCTTCTGGAAGTCTTATAGTTTAGAAATTACATTTAGGTCTGTGATACATTTTGAGTTTACTATTTTTGTAAATGATATGAAATTTGGACAGAAGTTTTTTTTTCTTTTTCTATTTGCATAGGAATAGCCAATTATCTCAGCGGTGTTGTTGAAATGACTACCATTTCTCCACTGAATTGTTTTTGTACTTTTGTTGAAAATCAGTTGACCATGTATATGTACGGATGTGTTTCTGGGCACTATTCTGTTTCATAATCACTCTATCCATCTTTACGCCAATACTACACATGCTGTCTTGAATGCTAGAGTTTTATAATCTTGAAATCAGATAGTCTGAGTCTTTATTCAAATATTTTTCAAAATTGTTTTAGTTTGTTGTCCTTTGCATTTCCAAATGAATTTTAGCATCAGCCTATCAATTATTACAAAAAAAACCCAGCCTGCAGAGGTTTTGATTGGGATTGCAGTGAATTGATAGTTTAAGGAGAATTGACATTTTACCAATATTGGGTCTTCTGACCTATGAACACAATATGTCTCCCGTTTATTTAGATCTTGTTTAATTTCAGCAGAGTTTGTAATTTTAGAGGGTTTTACATAAATTATATATGTTACTCTGTGCTTATTCTTTTTACTTACCATTATTTTTCTGAAATTCATTCATCTTGATACATGTAGCAATACTTAATTCATCTTCACTGCTATATACCATTCCATTGTATGAACATGCCATAATTTATTTGTTCTTTTATTGATGAAAATTTATTTCCAGGTTGTTTTTTTTTTTCCTATTTCAAATAATGCAGCTGTGGGTGTTCTTGTACACATGAGCTGGCACACATGGGTACCAGTTTTCTACGGTATATGCGTGCCTAGGAATAGGCTGCTGGGGCTAGGATTGGTGGCTGTGAAATAGTATTTCACTGATGTTTTAATCCATATTTTCTGTGTCCTAATGAGGTTGATTATCATTTCATATTTTTTCTTTCTATGAAATATTTGTTTATCCCTTTGTTCATCACCTAAATTTTTTCCATTTTCCTTTTAGAGTTTCTTTTCCTTAATATGTTTTAGGAGTTTTAAAATATATTTTGGATATTAGATATATCTTTTTAAAATTATATGTGTTACAAATATCTCATCCTAGTTCATGGCTTGTCTTTTTACATTCTTTTTTGTGTTTTCTGATGAACAGAAGTTGTGAAGCACCTCTACTGAAGGGTTTACTTAATTTTAAAAGCATAGTTTATGACTCAACTTAACAGTAATACCTCTGAGCCCCAAATCCCATGGAAGCCTTAGTTACAGATCCATTTTGTGATTTTCCTTTATAAAATGTTCATAAATGACTCTCATTTATCTTCTCCAGTCACAGTTTTGGAGGGTGGAGGTGGAGAGGAAAACCACTGTTTCTGTAAGGATCCAATAACAAGATTTAAAAGTATATTTTGACACTTTTTCTTAAATTAATTTTTAGGCTGGTCCAGAATATGGTCAAGGAATGAACCCCATTAGCCGCCTGGCCCAAATTCAACAGGCCAAAAAGGAAAAGGAGCCAGATTATGTTTTGCTTTCAGAAAGAGGAATGCCTCGACGTCGAGAATTTGTGATGCAGGTATTTCTAACCTTTATATTAGAATTTTTAAAAACTATTTAGAAAGACAAACTAGGACTTGAAAGCTGAAAGTAAAATTGTGTTTACATTTAAAGCATTCATTCCGTCTAGGTTCACCTACCAACTTGGTGGAGACATTCAAGTGTCAAGGACATGTTAGACTAGACAACATGAATTTCTGAAGGGACTGTGAGTTCACACAGGTTATTTACCACAGAGTTTATCATTTAATGCTTATCTCTTAATTTTTTGTGTTACATTTCACAGCCAGAGTCTATTAACTACTGGGAATTGGAGACAAATGGAATTAGAAACAGAATTTAGAAGAGTGAGTGTAGTAGATGGAACAAGGCCAAGAACATGAGCCTGTGGGCTGTCAGGAAAATTAGAAAAAGAGAGTGAGCTGGCTAGCTAACCTTGTTGGGGGCTGAGGGACTCAGAATTGCTGAGAGATCTGACAGCTGCACTGTGCAGCCAAGAAAATGGAAGAATAGTTGCTAGTGTATTGGTAGATGGATGGGGGATAGGAATGAGACAGAATGCCTAAAATGCCCTCCTTCTTTTCAAATCTGTCTATTCGTCTTCATTTACCAACTCAAAGCCCCACTCTTTAAAAAACTTTTACTTTTTTATTATGAAAATTTCAAATACATCCAAAGGTGGGGAGAGAATAATATAATGAACCTTCAATGTGCCCATCACCCACACTTATATTTTTGCCATACTTGATTCAGCTGTTAATTTTTCTTCCCTCCCTCTCTTTCTTCCTTTCTCCCTCCCTTCTTTTCCTGAAGTATTTCAGAGCTAATTTCTAACCACATAACACGTCAGCCTTACATATTTAATGTATGCCTCTAAAAGATATGGAAGTTTTTCTTATATTAGACATGATTCATTCATTCAGTCATCTAATACCTGGTCTATATTTAAATTCTCCTTACTGTCCCCAAACTATTTTTTTTAATAATTGGTTTGTCAAAGAAACTTTTGTAGTCAAACCCAAGGATCTTACCTTTTATATGATCCACATAAAATCAACAGATATTTATTAAGTGCTGACCATGTGGCAGACATTTTGGGACTCACAGTATCTCATATTGTTTAACTTTTCATATATAGCTAAGTTTTGCCTTCCCTCCTATTTTATAATCTTCATATTTCTTTATCATATGGTACCCAGTATAATGGTTTGTAAATAGTAGGACCTTAATAAACATTTGATACATATTTGCTGCTTGTCTGCCTGAGAGCTAGTATGTTTGGCTTTTGTTGAAGATATAAACTTAGGATGGAGTCATGGATAAACCACTACTGAGAACCCACATATCCAAACAGGGAGAATTCTTTATGGTTAGTAAATGCATTATTGTCTAGATGTCATTAGGACCCAGAACAGTGGTGTTCTAGTATTTTCATTTGGTAAAATATATTCACCATTTTTCATATTAACATTCTTAGCTTTGATGAATTCTAAAATGTACTCTTTTAATTCCAAAGCTTGAAGAAAGAAAAGCACCTAAATTTTAGACATGTGTTGGGAATATAAACTGGCTTTGGCTTTATTAAGCTATTCATTTTCTATGGAGTATATTGAGTACCCCTTTGAAAGAGGAATTTGGAGTATCTTAGGCCAGCTTTCCTTTTATGGGTATTCATAAACATTCTAGTCAAACAGGGACATTTGGCTATGCTTTTAAATGTTTTCACACTGAATTCATATTATTTTTTCCCTTCTGGAAGCCCCAGTGGATTCATTACAGTGTTGCAGCAACTTTATCAAAATAAAAATGTATAAATTACTTAAGCGCTGTTATCATTTGTTATAGTTGAAGGTAGAAGTAAAATGTCTAGAGATAATATGCTCATTTTTATCTATCACCAAAAAAAGAGTAAGTTTGTGTATTATAAAATGGATGCAGCTACTTGTGTTGATTACTAGATTAAAAAAAGAAAATTTCTGAAAACATTATTTGAGATGTTAGTTTCAAAGCAGATTTCTTAAAGCTTTTCATTTTTTTAGTGAGGAATATTTTAATTTTTCAAACTGAAAATGGTGATAACAATTGTATATCAGCACACTGTATTATATATCATATGATATTAACTTTTCTACCTGTGATTAAGATCTCCAGGTTGTTAAAACTATATAAATCAAGTTTCATCAATTTTATTTGTATCTCAGTCAAAGATAATGAATTAAGTTTTTGGCAAATGCTATTTCAGAATTTTTTGTTTCTTAGTTTTTTGAGGACTCGATTCATATGGGTGATTTGTTCAAAGACAAAAATCTGGCAGTCTTAAACTTACTGCATAGTGAAATAGTTCAACCTTTTTTCTGATAGAAATTAACGTTTTAATGTAGAGACCTTATTTACAATAGTTATAAAATTTATAAGATTTCAAGGAAGATGACTTACGAAATTTACTTTGTATACTTATTTGACTTTTATAATAAAGTGATGTTTTGAGTGACCATTATATTTAACAGCAGGGAATGAAAGTCCTTCAGTAGTGTGGTTTTTTTAACACTAACAAATTACTCTAGGATAACTACTTACAACTATTGAACCATGCAGTTGTAAAAACTTATGTAAGGTAAGGAGTGAGTGAATGGGAAAATGCATCTGGGAAGCACTTGTTCTAGAAGTAAGTCTTGAAGGTATCAGAATAGGTCAGATGGAAATTCGGCAGAAACAGAGACAAGGCGAGTACAGAGATGGCAATGGCTTTACAGCTGACAATTCCACAAGCAGGAGCCTGGAGCCAGACGACAATCGGGCTTGAGTAGATAAATGAGATTTATGGATGGAACAGCAGAAAAATTGAATGAGAGTGAGGTATGTTTAGCATGTAAAAACAGATGAAAAATGTTTTGCAGTTATTTACTGCTCAGAGATCTTTTGCTTCTATTTACTTTGGCAAAGTCTTTTGACCCTCAGAGCAGTAGAGGAAGCCTCTGACGTAGCTGACCTAATCTTTTTGCTAGTAAGCGTTCCAGCAACAACACAGGGGCCAGTGAAGCTAAGGAACAAACAAAGCACTGGAAAAAATAACAGGTAGCAGGGGCTACTCTAGCCAGCGATTTGAGCATGTTATCAATAGGGCCTGTAGTGTTGAGGTGAGGTTTAGGCAGTCACTGACATGGCAGGTAGTGTGTGTACATCCTGCTTCAGGCATCTGCCGTGACTGTACTAGATCAGCGCTTCTCACAGTACGGTCCATAGACTACTTCTGATTCGTTGTGATATGGTGGTTTCTGGTTTCAGAAAAAGCAATGAAATGTTTCAAAAACATTTCACAGTATTGAACTACACAATTTGTGATAGTTGTTACTGGAATTCTGTAATGAATGAATATATTTTCAGTATTTCATGTGCTATAATAACTATGTCATTTAGTTTGTCTTGACTAAAACTCTTAGAAGAGTACAATTTTTTTTTCATACCATTTGCATGTTGTTAACGTTTATTAAGTGTGTATTTTGTTACCATTGTGTTATGTATCCCCAGTTCCTTAAAAATATTTCATTCATTGAAGCTAAAAAGTAGTGATGGAAATAGTAACAAAAATAAAACTCTAAGTAATGGTGTATGAATAAATGGTAAACAGTACTCAAGTGTGGATACCAGATGGGAATCTGTATTTTCTGGGACAAATAAAACAGCCAATGTTATGATTTCACACAAGAACCGAAAAAGAAAAGTATGGGTAGAAGTATTTTACAGTATTTCTGAAAACTGAATTTTGTTGTACCAGTCTTCTTAGTACTCAGTGTATTGTCATCGTGAAATTTTATTAAAGTGATATGAAGTTATTGAAGCTTTCTAATTTTTTTTTTTTTTTTTTTTTGAGACAAGGTCTTGCTCTGTCGCCCTGGGTAGAGTGTAGTGGCATCATCATGGTTTATTGCAACCTCAAACTCCTGGGCTCCTGAGTAGCTGGGACTATAGGTGCTTGCCATAACCACACCCAGCTAATTTTCCTAATTTTAGTAGAGATGGGGTTTCACTCTTGCTCAGGCTGGTCTCAAACTCCTGAGCCCCAGCGATCCCGCCTTGGTCTCACAGAGTGCTAGGATTATAGGCGTGAGCCACCATGCCCAGTCATAATTTTTTTTTTTTAACAAAGCACAGTGATATCTGGTAAAACAATCCAACTTTTCAGGTATGGATTGCTTGTTCAGCTCTCTTACTCATTTTTCTACTGGCTTTTTAAAAAAAGGACTTATAGGAATCTACTATATATTCTAGATGTGAGCACAGTTATATGGCATTTCAAATATCTTCTCTTGTGCTGACTTTCCTTTTTTCTTTTTTCGTAGTGATTTTTGAAGAACAAGCATAATTAATTTTAATGCAGTCAGATTTATCTTGTCTTTTCCTTTATGTTAACTTTAGGTCTAGGAGACAAGTAAGTGCCCCCACCATGTACTTCCTTAAAAGGATCTTGACTGTTCTTAGCACTTTGTATTTCTATGTAAATTTTGGAATCAGCTTGTCAAGTATTGTAGAAATATGTATGGGATTTTGATTGGCAATTCATTGAATTTATAGGTCATTTTGAAGAGGACTGCTATCATTATACTACTGTCTTCAATTCATGAACATTGCAAGTTGCTCTATTAGGTTTTCTTAATCTTTCTTAATAATGCTTTTTTTCTGTGTAAAGGCCTTGCACATTCTAGGTATCTGATTTTCATTTAATGTAAATGGTATCTTTTAATAATTTTCATTTTCTACTTGAATGTTAATGGAATATAGAAATGCAGTTGTCTTTTGTATGCTGACCTTTTATGCAAAGAGCTTGTTACAGTCTCATAAATTCTTATAGTTCATCTGTAGATTTTCTTGGATTTCCTATATATAAATATCATACCTGTAAATAAAGAGGGTTTTTTTCCCCTTCTGATTCTTCCTTTTCTTTTTCTTGCCTTATTTTTCTTCCTAAGATTTATAGTAAAATGTTAAGTACTAGTAATAATAGAGCACATCCTTGCCTTGTTTCTAATCCCAGTTTCATTCAACATTAAGCATAATGTTTGTTGAGGTTTGCTGTAGGTTTTTTGTAAAATGTCTTTATCATATTAAGGAAGTTTCATTCTTTTCCTAGTTTGCTAACTGTTTTTATTATGGATGAATGTTGAATTTTATCAAATGCTTTTGCTCCATTTATTAGGATGATCATATGGTTTGTCTCCTTAGCCTATTAGTATAGCAAATTCCATAGATTGCTTTCTGTTTGAGTTTCAGGTGTTACACCAATCTGCATTTCTGGAATAAACCCAACTTTATCATGATTCTTGTTTTTATATATTGCTTTATTCATTATACTGTTTAAAACTTTAGCTTCTGTATTCATGAATGAAACTGTTGTGTAAATTTCCTATCTTAGACTGTTCTTGGGTTTTGGAATCAAAGTGATGCCTCATAAAATAATTGGGGAATGATTCCTCTTTTTCTATTTTTGAGTGAATTTGCATAATATTAGCATAATTCTTCCATAAATTTAGGGTAGAACTTTATGGAGATGCTTTCAGTAGCTTTCTTTGTGGAAAGATTTTTTTTTTATTATTATTGTTTTAATTTCTTTAGTAGTTGTAGTCCTGTAAGTTATAGACTTATTCTTTGGCAATTTTGGTAACTTTTATTATCTAGGAATTTTTCTATTTTATGTAAATATTTTTAAAAATAGCGTAAAATTGTTCTCAAGTTCCCTTGTTACTCTATAATGTTACAGAAACTGGTAATCTCTCTTTGTCACTATTTGTGTCGTATTTTTTTCTTGATCAGTCTTACCTCTGGTTTATCATTTTATTAGTCTATTGAGAGAACCAACTTTTGGGTTTTTAAACTCTATTGTACTTTGTTTTCTATTTTCTTAATTTTGGCTCTTGTCTTTTTTCTTTTATTTTTTCTGGATTTATTTTGTTCTTATGTTTGTAACTTTTTGAGGTGGATGTTTAGCTCATTACTTTTTGGCCTTTCTGTAAGTTGTTAAGACTGTACATTTTCTTTTAGACCCTACTTTAGCTGCATCCTTTAAGTTTTCATATATTTCCATTATTATTTGTTTAAAATATTTAAAAATTTCCATTGGTATTTCTTCCTTTTCCCATAGATTATTTAGAATTACATTGTTTAATTTCCAAAGTTATAATTAACTATTTTTCTGCTTTAATTACTTATTGAGGCCAATATGTAAAAACAAATTTAACTATAGCTGTGTATTTTCTTATTTCTCCTTGTAATTCTATCCTTTCTTGCTTTCTAATTTACTCTTTATAGTTGTATTCTCTCTTAGCACTTGCATCTTTAAAACAGCATTCCTCAGCTCAGAAAATGTACACGTGGATATAAGATGGCTGATGTATATTTAAATACACACATACATGTGTAAATTGCTCAAAAAAGATAACTGTGGGATAGTTTTAATGATAAAATACTACTATTAATTGAGCAATTATGATGGATTACACACTGTGGTTTACCTACATTATCTTATTTATCTTTCAAAGCAACACAGTGAGCTAGTTGATATTACCCCTGCTTTACTGACGAACTTGAGACTTAGAGATGTTAAATGATTTGCACAGTTCATATAGCATGGAAATAGTAGAGTTGAATTTCATATCCCAGTCTGACTCAGAAACTTTGCTTTAAACCACAATATTGTAGCAACTCTTATATGTCAGTTGTCTTCAGGAGCTATTTAATCTAAATCTTTGTAAGCTTAGGATGCAATGTGAATATTATTTTAATAGCTACCAATATGAATTTCAGCCTTTTCAGCTGCTTAATTGAAATAAAGAATACTAAAGGTAGTCATAACCAACATGAACTCTGTTCAAACGTAAATTTTATTTTTTTACTTATGTAAATAATATAGATTTAATATTTAAAAAAATCAAAAAACATATAAATATGTAAGGAAGTAAAAATTCTCTAAAATTCTACCATACTGAGAGAACCCACAGTGACATTTTGAGGACCATTTTTCCATATTTTTCTCCATCTATATTTTTAATTGTATATATAATATTACATAAATATTATCTTACTTGCTGTTTTTATTTGGTACTGAACTTTATATTTTTGGATGCTAGAGAGTACAATAAATATATTGCTTTATGATGTAAGGATTTCCTGTTTACCCAGACAACTATCATTAATTTCTTTCTTTAATCTTAACAGGTCAAAGTAGGCAATGAAGTTGCAACGGGAACAGGACCTAATAAAAAGATAGCCAAAAAAAATGCTGCAGAAGCAATGCTATTACAACTTGGTTATAAAGCCTCCACTAGTCTTCAGGATCAACTTGAGAAGGTGAGAGTTAAATTTACATGTATATATCCTTTCTATCAGAATACCAAAATGATTAACAAATTCTGATATTAGATGTTATTATGTCAGTAATGCCTTCTGAGGCATTACTCTATATCTTTAAAGATAGATCCAAGTACAAAGTAACATCTTCTTAAGGGGTAAGATGAAATATTAATGAGTAATTATGATCTTATGGTTAGCAAATACAAAAAATTTATTGTATGGTTATAAATATTTTATATAATACCAACTTAATATTTTTAACTTATTGACTTTTTTTTGGCCATATAGACAAAGTCTTAATTTGTGCCTTTTAAGAGAAGTTATTGGCCTTTATTTTTGGAATATAGCTGGAAACACTGGAAATAAAAATTCTGACTTATCCCTTTAGGGCAGGAACTATATTAGACAGACACTCTATAAACTAATTTTTCTATTTGCTTTAAATTTAAAGGTAAACTCAGAGGGTGTTTATTTCTGCCAAGACCTGTGTTCATGATCCCTTATTTCTTCAGCAGCAGTTAATGACATCATTAACACCTGCATCTGTTGCAGGAGAAGCAGAGTACCCTGAATTCAGGACTTGGCAGATAACTTGGCAGGAACTGGCTTATTTTTATTTTGTATTAAGAGATCATTTTGTTATCTGTGCATATGTAGAACTTCTATTAAACATTTTATTTATAGGAACATTCACAAAACAGGCTTAATAATTACTTTTATCAAAAGTACTACGCTTTTGACCAGGTCCTTTTCTCACAGAAGAATTCTGTTTCAGTTTCTATAGGAACACATTTCTGAAGTTTAGAGTGAAAAACAAAATCATATATTAAAAAATATTTAGATATGCTTTTCTCTTTAAGGCAGCCATGATAATCCAGGCAATTATTTTGAATGAGTAAAAAAATCGTTGGTGTGATATTGCTAGAGATTTTGATTGTTTTTATAAACTGGCTTATTAATACTTTTTATTCTTTTAAAAGTATTTGTAACATGAAACCTAACATGTGTTCAAGTTTCCATAGTTCTTATATTGTATCTATGTTGTTTTAACTTAACACATTTATTTTGACTTAAAACTGGTGAGTGATCTATAAAAACATGTCAAAATAAATCTCCTCATAGATATTCATTTGTCAGTTAAGTGAAAGCAAAACAGAACAAACCTCAGCATTAATTTAATTAATTAATTTTATTAATTTGAAAAGCATTTTTTGCATACCCACTGTGTTAGGGTTCTCCAAAGAAACAGAAACAACAGGGTATGTGTATGTATATGTATGTGTACGTGTATATAGTAAGGAACTGGCCCATGTGAATGTGGAATCTTGGCTAATCTAAAATCTGATGGGGGAGGTAGACAGGCTAGAGACTGAGGAAAGAGTTGTAGTTTCAGTCCGAAGGCAGTCTGCTGGAGAATTTTCTTTTGCTCAGGGATGTCTGCCTTTTGTTCTATCTATGTCTTCGGCTGATTAGATAAGACCCACCCATATTGTGAGAGCAGTCTGCTTTGCGCAGAGTCTACCGATTTAAGTGTAAATCTCATCCAGAAACATCCTCAAAGAGACATACAGAATAACATTTGACCAAATATCTGGACACTGTGGCCCAGACAAGTTGACACATAATATTAACTGTTATACCCCCTAAATGCCCGGCACTTATGACTAAAGATAACATGATGACTGAAACTTGGTCTCTGCATTAAGTGTTGGGACCCAGCAGTTTTGCCCATATGACGTAAAAATTGTAGTATACTGGAACCTAGAGAGAGAAGATGAATCTGGAAAGTCAGGAGACACTGAAATCACTGCTTATATGCAGAGTAAAGAGTTCAAGAAGTAAAAACTTAAGCATAAAAGTGAAACGATCTGGTTTGCATTCTTCAAAAGATAATTCTGTAAGTAATATGGAGAATGATTTGAGTGGAGTGAAACTGATGGCAGGAAGGCCAGTCAGGAGGCAAATGGAGTTGTTCAGGTCAGAGACACTGAGGGTCTGAATTAGATAGTAGTGGTAGAAAGGAGTGGAGGAAAGACTCTGGAGATATTTTAGAAGTATAATTGATAAGATTTAAGTAGCAGAAAACATGCATAGGGGAGACAGGAAGGAGGAGCAGAGAATGACTTTAAGTAATAGGTGGTGGTCATATACTGCAGAGAGACCAAGGAAGAGAAAGACAATGTATTGACTTGTCAATAAGAAGGCCTTTCGTGAGTGTGGCAAAAGCAATTTTAAAAACCTGCAGAAGCGGATTTTAAGAAGTTTTTATTTATTAGACAAAACTTGTACATGGTTAAAAAAATTCTAGCAACACAGAACAAGCAGTGAAAAAAATGTTGGTCTCACTTCATCCTGAGACCCTCAGTCTCATAGTTTCTCTTCCCAAAGATATTTCCCACATTGAATTAATATTTGTACAGCAATTAGAATAGTATCTGAAATACAGTGAATATTATATCAGGGTTTGATAAGTAAAAATAAAATAAATACCCTTACAGAGATATTCTGTGCTTATGCCCTAGTATATCGCTGCTTCTTAAAACATTCAGATTTATTGAGGTGCAATTCAATGAATTTTGACACATATATGTTTTTACCCATTAGTCAACACCACAGTGAAGATTTATGACATTTCCATTACCCTAGAAAGTTCGTTAGTGCCAGTTTGTGGTTAAACGGTCCACTGCCCTCATCCCGTGGCCAGCACTGGTCTAATTTCTATTTCTATCATTTTGCCTTTTCCAGAAGAATATCATATAAATTAAATTATACATTCAATTTGTAGACTTTTGTATCTGACTTCTTTTTTCTTGGCATAAAGCTTTTGGGAGTCTTCCACATTGTTGCATTTATCATTAGTGTGTTCTTTTTTATTGTTTTATAGTTTGAGGCTATTATAAATAAGCGTTTATAAACATTCATGTACCAGTCTTTATATGTACATATTCCTCTATTATGTACTGTGTGTACATATTTATATAATAAGTGCATGTTTAACTTTATAAGAAGCTATGAAGTTGTTTTCCAAAGGGGCTGTACCATTCTGCATTTCTACAGCAAGGTTTGAGAATTCCAGTTGTTCCACATCATCTCTAGCTCTTGGTATTGTCAGTTTTAATAGTTCGGTGATATTAGTAGATGTACAATGCTATCTCATGGGATTTTAATTTTCATTTTTCTAATAGCTAGTAATGTTGAGTATCTTATCATATGCTAATTTCTTCCTTAAAGTGTCTGTTCAAAACTTTTGCGTTTTTAAAAAACTGGATGGTTTGCTTTCTTATTATTGAGTTGTGAGAGTTCTTCATGTATGTTAGATACAAGTCCTTTATTAGATATATAGTCTATAATAATGTCCTTCTATTGTGTGACTTGTCTTTTCATTTTGATAATAGTGTTGTTGAAAGAGCAAAAATGTTTAATTTTGATGAAGTCTACTTTATCAAACTTTGCTTTTAGGATTCATACTTTTTGGATCCTATCTAACGAAAGTTTGCTTACTCTAAGATGATAATAATTTTTTCATACATTTTCTTCTATAAGTTTTTTAGTTTTAGGTTTTACATTTAGGCCTATAATCTGTTTTAGTTTAATTTTAGAGCATGGGTACCAGGTTAAGGTTGAGGTTCCCTCCTTCCCTCCGTCCATTTCATCCCCTTTTCCCTTTTTTTACATATGGCAGTCCAACTGTTCTAGGAGTATTTATTGAAGATTAATTCATTGTCCATTAAATTTACTTAATACTTTTGTTGAAATGAGTTGACCACATTTGTGTGGATCTGTTTCTGGATTTTCTAGGCTGTTCTTTTAATCTATATTTCTGCCCTGAAGTTATTACAACTTTATATTGATTGTAGCTTTTTAAGTAATGTTTGAAATCAGGGAAAGTGAGAATTTTATCTTTGTTCTACTTTTAAAAAGTTGTCGTGGCTAGTCTGGAGCCTTTATGCTTCCATAAATATTTAGAATTAATTTCTACCAAAAAAAAGCTAGCTGGGATTTTGATTTGGAGTGTTGAATATATAGATCAGTGTTATGTGAATTTACATCTTAAAAATATTGAGTCTTCCAACCTATGAACAAGGTCTATTTCTCCATTTATTTAGGTTTTTAGAAATATATGCAAGCAAGGTTTTGTACTTTTTCATAGAAATAGCTTACATGATTATTATATCACTAAGTATTTCATGTTTTTTGATGCTATTGTTAATGGAATTGGTTTTTAATTTCAATTTCCAATTGTTCTTTGCTAGTATGTAGAATTTCAATTGAATTTTATATGTTGACTTTGTGTTCTGTGACCATGGTGAACTAACTTATCAGTTATACTAGCTTTTTTTTTTTTGGTAACTTTGGGATTTTCTACATTGATGATCATGTTATCTGTGAACAAAGAACTTTATTTCTTCCTTTATAATCTGTATACTTTTTTTATTTGTCTTGCTTTATTGCACTGACTAGGACATTCAGTACAGTGTTAATTGAAGTACTAAGGGTAGACATCCTTGTTTCCTAACTTGGGAGGAGATCATTCAGTCTTTTACCATTATGTACCATGATGGTTGTAGGTTTTTCATAGATGCCGTTTTTCAGATTGATGATATCTTCTTGTACTCTGGCTTTGCTGAGAGTTTTTTTTTTTTTTTTCCGCTAAAAAATTATCCATGAATGCTGAATTTTGTCAAATGATTCTTTGCATTTATCAGGACATCATATGATTTTTCTGTTAGTTTGTTGATATGGTAAGTTTCACTGATTGGTTTTTTTTAAATTGTAAGTTATATATAACAAAATTTACCAATTTAATTATTTTGGAGTATATAGTTTAATGGCATTAAGTATATTCACAGTGTTGTGCAACTATCACTACTGTCCATTTTCAGAACTTTTTCCTGATCCCATACAGAAACTCTGTACTCCTTCCTCTAGCCATTGGTAACCTTTATTCTACTTTCTGTCTTTATGAATTTGCCTGTACTTGGTACCTCATCTAAATGGAATCATACAACATTTGTCCTTTTGTGTCTGGCTTATTTCACTTAGCATAAAGTTTCCAAGTTTTATCTATGTTGTAGCATGTATTAGAATTCTCTTCTTTTTAGGCTGAATAATATTTCATTGTATGTATATTTCACATTTTGTGTAACCATCTGTTGATGGACATTTGGGTTGTTTCTACCTTTTGACTTGTGAATAATGCTGCTATCAACATTGATGTGCAAGTATCTGTTTGAGTCCCTGCTTTCAGTTCTTTAGAGTATATACCTAGAAGTAGAATTGCTGTATCATATGGTAATTTCTGTATTTAGTTTTTTGAGGAATTGCCAAACTGTTTCCTATAGTGGCTGTACTATTTTACATTCCTACCAGCAATACACAAGGCTTCCAATTACTTTATATCCTTACCAAAGCTTGTTTTGTTTAAAAAAAAATAATAGCCATCATAATGGGTGTGAAGTGGCATTGATTGATTTTTGAATGCCTGGCATAAACCCCAGTTGGTCACGATAACATATTACCTTTTTTATATATTGCTAGAATAGATTTGCTAATATTGTTAAAGGATTTTTATCTCTGTGTATGAGAAATATTGGTCTGTGTTTTTCTTTTATTGTAATATTTTTGGTATGGGTTATCAGGAAAATACTGACTTCATATGGTATATTTAGAAATATCCCCCTCCTTTCCTATTTTCTGGAAGAGTTTGGTATTAGTTCTTCCTTAATTGTTTGGGAGAAGTTACTAGTAAAGCCTTTTTGGCTTAGAATTTTCTCTTTGGGAAGGATTTTTAACTGCAGACTCAATTAAAAAATAAATATAAAGTTACACAGGTTGTCTGCTTCTGCTTGAGTAAGCTTTGGTGGTTTGACTCTTTCAAGGAATTTGTCTATTTCATCTAAGTTGCTGAATTTATTACTATAAAGCTGTTCATAACATTCCCTTATTCTTTTAATGGCTACAGAATCTATAATGTACACTCTTATTCTTGATGTTGGTAATTTATTTCTTTTTTCTTTCTCTTCTGCTCAGTCTGGCTAGGGGCTTATCCATTTTTTTTTTTTTAAATCTTTTCAAACAACTGGGTGTTGGTTTCATTGATTTTTCTCTATTTTTATATTTTCAATTTTATTGATTTCTGCTCATTTTATCCTTCTTTTATTTGCTCTGTGTTTTAATTTTCTGTTCTTTTCAAGTTTGTAAGATGGGAGATTAAACTATGAATCTGAGAAATTTCTTTTTTGATTTAAGTATTTAATGCCATGAATTTCTTTTTAAGTTACCCATTTAGCTCTGTCCCACAAATTTCGACAAGTTGGGTTTTTATTTTCATTCAACTCATAATATATTCTCTAATTTCCCCTTTGATCTCTTCTTTATGTCTATTCTGATTTTCTGTCTACTTGTTTTATCAAGTGTTAAAGTTTGCAGCTGTAAGTTTGAATTTGTCTACTTATACTTTCAGTATTTGTTTTATGTATTTTTAATTTCTTTTTATTCTCTGTTTCCTCCCATGAAGATGTTTTATGTATTTTGAAGTGTTGTCGTTATACATATAAAATTAGGGTTGTTATGTCTTTTTGATTACTTCACCACTTTATTATTGATATTTCCCCTTATTCCTTGTTCTGAAATCTGTTTTGTTTGATATTAGTATAGCCACTCCAGTTTTATTTTGATTGGTGTTTTCATGGGATATCTTTTTTTTTAAATTAAAAAAAAATTTTTTTTTTTTGAGACAGAGTCTTGCTCTGTTCTCCAGGCTAGAGTGCTGTGGAGTCAGCCTAGCTCAGAGCAACCTCAGACTCCTGGGTTCAAGCAGTCCTGCCTCAGCTTTCTGAGTAGCTGGGACTATAGGCGTGCACCACCACGCCTGGCTAATTTTTTTTTGTTTTCTATTTTTAGTTGCCCAGCTAATTTCTTTATATTTTTAGTAGAGACTGGATCTCACGCTTGAGGCTGGTCTTGAACTCCTGACCTCAAGCAATCCTCCTGCCTCAGCCTCTCAGAGTGCTAGGATTACAGGCATGTGCCACCACACCCAGCCTGGGATATTTTTTTCATCATTTTACTTTTAGTCTGTGTCTCTGTGTTTAAACTGGTTTCTTTTAGAAAGCATGTGGATCTTGGTTTTTAAAATCTAATTTAACAAACTCTGCCTTTTAGTTGGGGTAATTAGACCATTTGCACTTATTATAGTTACCCAGATGGCTGTGTTTAAACATAACCATCTTACTAGTTGTTTTCTGTTTTTTCCACTCATTCTTTGTTCACTCTTTTTTCTTTGACCTCTATTGTGGTTATACATTTTACTTCTATATATATTTTAAACCCCATAATTCATGGGCACTAATTTTGCTTTATATTGTCAATTCGTTATCTTTTTAAGTGGTTAAAATCAGGGAAAAATGTCTTTTATATTTACTTTCACTTTGGCATTTTCAGTGTCCTTCATTTCCATAGATCCAAATTTCTTTCTGGTATCATACCCTACTTGAAGGACTTCCTTAAATATTACTTGTATTAGCAGGTCTGTGGGCAGTGAATTCTATCAGCTTTTGTTTGCTTTTAAAAAAAAAAAAGCCTTTATTTCACTTTCATTTTTTTTATGTGATGGTTTTATTATGCACAGAGTGGAGAGAGGGCTCAGTCCTTCCGGAGAGCTGCTTTCCTCCTGATACTCAGGATATTGTCCTTGCTTCCTCTTGGTGAGATGTATGTTTTTATCTTTTTCTTGATGAACTTGAGGTCCTGCTTGTCCTCTTGTTTAGGGCAAAGCCATACCTCTCAGGTCATGTCTCACACAGACTTTGTATGCTTGGTGAGGCGCCTGAGGTGGTGACACTGCCTCAGCTTACTGACATTCTATTTTTTTTTTGACACAGAGTCTCACTCTGTTGCCCAGGCTAGAGTGCCGTGGCATCAGCCTAGCTCAAAGCAACCTCAAACTCCTGGGCTCAAGCTATCCTCCTGCCTCAGCCTCCCGAGTAGCTGGAACTACAGGCATGCGCCACCATGCCTGGCTAATTTTTTTTTAATGTATATTTTTAGTTGGCCAATTAATTTCTTTCTATTTTTTAGTAGAGATGGGGTCTCACTCTTGCTCAGGCTGGTTTCAAACTCCTGACCTTGAGCGATCCGCCTGCCTAGGCCTCCCAGAGTGCTAGGATTACAGACGTGAGCCACCACGCCTGGCCTGCTTACTGACATTCTTTATGATTTTTCTTTTCCAGGGGTTCTGAAGTGGCATGGATGATTGCCTTGCATAAGTTGTGTTTGACATTTGAGTTTTATCCAGAAATTCATATACTTTAGAACTGGGATATTTCATGTATTATTTCTTTGATAATTTCCTTCCTTTCATTTTTGCTATACTGCTTTCTGGGATGCTGGTTAGTCTTACGGATGGTCTTAAGATTTTCTTTTTAGTTTTTTTCCCTATTTTGATCTCTTTTGTTAGGTACTTCTTGTTTCTCCTCATTTGTTCTTTACAGTAGTCCTTTGCATCCCACTCATACCTTTAGAGCATTCTTCTTATTAGTTCCAAATTCTATTCTTTATCCCAGTGTTGTTCTTTCCTTTCTTAGGTGTAAACTGTAAATGCACAGTGTATATGTCGTCTATAACCATAACTTTTGTTTTTTATTTTCTTCAGCTGCTTCTTTCTTTCCTAATAATGATAGTACAAAGGTAACATGGCTACTGTCTCTTCAATTGGAAGACCTAGTCTGATGTGCTGGTACCTCCACATGTTATCTCTGTGACCTTAGACAAATTATTGAGCCTCTCCCACTCTAATTTGCTTCTCTGTAAAATTGAATATTAATATCATTTATCTTACCAAATTTTTGTGAGGATGAAAATGAGATAATCCATATCCATGCAAAACACTTAGCATATTAGCAACCACACTTTACGTCTTAAGTGTTAGCTATTAGCTGTTACTACTATCAGTCTGTTTTATTACATAGCAATTTCTGTCCTGTGAAGGATGCCTGTGTTAGCATTTTGCAGTCAAAGGTTATAGCAGCAATCTCAGAATAGTGAATGTGGAGTAAGAGATTTGTGTTTTAAAGAGATAAAAGAAATAATTAAAGGGAGAAAGGGATGCTGTTTGGTTCATATGAAGCCACTGGCTGTTTCTAACATGCCATCAACTTATTTTTCAGGATTCTTTATTTTCTTTTTTGCTTCTTTTGTCTGCCACTGTATCTTTCCTTGTCACCCTAAGATGTATAACAAAAATGAAAGAGAATTCAATAAGAAAAATTGTTTAGGCCGGGCGCAGTGGCTCATGCCTGTAATCCTAGCACTCTGGGAGGCCGAGGCGGGCGGATCGCTCAAGGTCAGGAGTTCAAAACCAGCCTGATCAAGAGTGAGACCCTGTCTCTACTAAAAAAAAATAGAAATAAATTAATTGGCCAACTAAAAATACATAGAAAAAATTAGCCAGGCACGGTGGCGCATACCTGTAGTCCCAGCTACTCGGGAGGCTGAGGCAGAAGGATTGCTTGAGCCCCGGAGTTTGAGGTTGCTGTGAGCTAGGCTGACGCCACGGCACTCACTCTAGCCAGGCAACAGAGTGAGACTCTGTCTCAAAAAAAAAAAAAAGAAAAATTGTTTAAAAAATAAATGAACATTGGTAAACTATTTGCTAGAATTGTGTTTTATGTATATATCTGGATTTAATTTATCCATTTGGCCTTTGACATCTGATGACATAAGTATAAAATGCTGCTCATAATGAGAAATAAGCCTTTTTTTACCCACCCCTATACTTCATATCAATAATACCACCTCCACAAAAAGAAAACATCACCAGTTAAAGTCACTTATTAATTTGATTAGAATACTTACTACAAAATATCTGTGTTTCAGATTGTATTTAATACCAAACAGATCATCTGGCAAAAATCCAGATATTACATGTTTTCCTTAAAGTTAGGACTTAGCTTTCAATTTTTTGTATATGTCATTAGCAGTATTTGGTGGTCCTTATCACAAGACTTCTCCAGAATGAACATTGTAACATTTCTGTTGTTAATCTGACCTCAGGAGTGATAAAGAAGCTGTTAGTCACTTTAGTACTTGTGATGACTATTGTTTACTGTTTGAATAGGAATTATTTATTTTTTAATCACCAAGCTAAAGATTATGTTCTGTGTAATACATATACTGAATATTGGGCTTTCTTGACACCCTAAATTATAGATTTAAATGAGCAGGTAAAAGCAGAAAAAGACATAAAAATCGATTCAAATGCAGAAAAGGAGTAGATGATACTGTTCGTGGTACCTGTGTAGCCATTGTCCCATGATCAGAGATGGAGAGATATGCAGAAAAACTGTATGAGAAACCTGTGTCTTTGCTTAATTTATTAGTCAACATTTTTTCTTTTTGAATAAGCCTGTTTTTCTGTATTTAAATAGTTGATTTAATCTTTCAGACAGGGGAAAACAAAGGATGGAGTGGTCCAAAGGCTGGATTTCCTGAACCACCAAGTAACAGTAAGTTCTCGTTTTTATGTTATCTGCACTTGGTATTCATCAATGGTTCAGTGACTAGCTATGCCTGGGTCTGTGTGGTCCCAAGATGCCCAGTGTTGTGGATGATACAAAGGAATTGTGGTGTTTGCTCTCCTGAAACTAATAGAATAACTGGAAAACCAAGACACAGACACTCATATCCTAAACGTGGTTAAACCATTACCAGTGGAGTACCATTTAATCCACATAGTGATGGCATTCTTTTTTTAAGTTGTCATTTTTATTGAAACAACATTATTATAGTATAAAAAATTTGAAAAAGAAGCAGTTATCTACAAACTGATTATGCTATTAAATCAGCTTTCACTGTTCCAATTGTTTTTATGTGCACACAAATTTTTATATAATTATAATATGGATAACATTTTTCTTCTGTTTTCATTTAATGTTGCTATATGCATTTTTCACATTTTGCTGAGTCATTAGAACTTTTAATATTAAATTCACTAAACGAAATATCAGAGATGTAAGAAGAAAATTACTTGGTTTCATCTCACTTATAATACTGTCAGACATTTAACGATGAACTTCAGTTTATTTCTTTTTGCAAATGTACATGATCAAGATATTTTGTATTGGACATATAGAGATTTTTCCTTTTCCTTTTCCCCTGCCCCTCCCCCCAAAGCATCTATTTTCACTGAAGTGACCATTTTAATATAAATCAGTGAATTAAAATGTTTAACCAGTGAAAACACCCAGTCTCATTTTCTAACCCTGTCTCTCTTCATTACAACCTCTGGACACTGAAAAACCTTAAATCTGTAAATTGTCATAATGAAGGATCTTTAGTCTTTGGTATTAGCAGCTCATATCTTGAAGTATAATGAAATTAGTAGCAAATTCTTATCAAAGCATGCTTACAAGAATTGAATTCTTGTATCACCAAAACTAGCCTCTTGGAAAGAATATTTCAGTGAAGTAATGATATTTTTGGGTTACTTTTTGGGAATAATTTAAGTTAATGTGCCTCTGAGCCCATGGACTACATACATAGGGGTGATGAATGTGATGTGCTTTCCACATAGCAGCCCAAAGAAGAAATGGAATCAGTTCAGGATTCCTAGAGTTTGTGTTTAATTCCTTTGATGTTCAAGTATATTGGTTCGTAATTACTTGGTAAGGGAATGTAAGAAACATTAAATTGATTGCAGTTTTATATAAAGTACTTAGCACAGTACCTGTTTCCTAGTAAGCATGTAATAAATGTTGATTTCCTTCCATGCTTCCTCCCTCCTTTCTTTTGTAAAAATGATATAATTCTGTGTAGGCTTGCCAGAAGTTCCCTTCTTATACTTCTTATCTGTCAGATGTTTTTTGCATACACATGTAACCAAAGAATACATAGTTTATTCTTGAATAGTTATATTTTGGCACTCGACATTTTTTTCAAATAATATAAATGTTATGTATTTGAATATAGAAATCAAATAGTTATTAACTTGACAGTTTTAACATGAGATTACATTATAGATAATCTGTTAGCTCAATCATTAAACAGCGATATTTCAGCCCCTAGCTTTATGTGTTTGTTGATTTTTTTTTTCTTAAATTTGCTAAGGAACACTAGAACCTGTCTGCAAGTATGGGAAGGGACATCACAACGAGGCCAATGAGTTTAAGTAATCAGAAATGTGTAAGAATGCTTAAAAGTTTTGCTTTAGATATAAAGTTAAAAGTGATAAAGCTATCTGAAGCCAGCTTAAAACTTAACCAAACTCTTAACTCTTTAGGAATCCCTCTGGTCTACTACAATGGTTCAAATTGAACATTTGAAAAAAGAACATTTTCTCTCCTTTTTCTAGCTGTGGGGTGGGTGGGGGGTTAGAAAACTGATGTAAAGGTTCTTCCAAATGAACACTGAGTGGTCCCTGCCCTGGGTAACCATAGAGGATACAGGCAGTCTAGCTCCAGAGTAACTTTTTCACTCTCCAAGGGCTGTTGCTCACTACTGAAACCCCAGAGTCACCCTGGAGCTAGCTCAAAGCTACTTAAATATAACATTAGGAAAATTTGGTTTCTGCTTAGGAATTGATCACTCAGGTGATGAATCCATTACCTGAAAATTAATTTAAGTTCATATATTATGGTAACATTTAGGTTAACTTTTCTTCTACTTAATCAATTCCTTACGTTTGAAATTCTGTTCTAAATTATTTCTGTCCCATGAAGAATACCTGAGTTAGTATTTTGCAGGCAAAGGTCAGAGCAGAGATCTCTCAGGATGGTACTTGTGGGAGAAGACAGGAATTCAAGATTGCCAGTGCTAGCTGCCTCACAGACATGTTATGTTGTCTCACAGACATGTTATGAGTTGTCTAACAACTCATTTTACATCTTATTCATTGTGCTAAGAGTTATGCATGCTAATTTATAATGTTGAGAATCTTTAATTATGTAACATTTATAAAATGATTATATACTTGAATATAACATCTGAAAAGGTAACATATTACTTCGTGAAAAACACCCTGTCATGAAATGGCTTTCTCTATTATGTCTTTGTTAAATTCTACATTACTTGAAAATCGTAGTTTTAAAGATCAAATTTTTAAGCCAGACATGGTGGTGTCTGTAGTCCCAGTTACTGGGGAGGCTGAGATGGGAGAATCACTTGAGTCCAGGAGTTCGAGTCCAGCCTACATAGCAAGACACCATTTCTTTAAAAAAAAAAAACAAAAAAACAATTTTTAGCCACCCATTATTTGGATAAATAATATGAAATTAGCTTGGAACCATAATGTACAAAAATTAACAGAAGGAATGCAGAATTGGAAAGGAGGAAGAGGGGAATTTTAATCTGGTATAGCTAGCACCTAACTATAGACAAAAAATGTTAATGTACATGTGCATTTAATTTTTGAAGTGGGAGATTTTTTTTTAAAGATTACAGTCATAAGAAACTGCTAACAATTACAACTAAAAAATAGTTTAAATGGTTTTGCAAGTGATTGTGATTACATAGCCTAGTTCCTCAATTTATTTTCCTGGCTTGATTGCCTGCAGATTTAAAATATGGACCTAATTTTTGCATGCTGCTCAGGCTTTCTTCATTGTACTGAAATGTAGCAGAAGGCAGACTATTCTAAGTGTGTTTTTACCCTTTGAATCACTGTCATAGTTACATTGAAGTACAAGAACACGTAACTCTGTTTGTGTTAAATTTAGCATAGGGCAATTTTATGCTAAATTTACGTATTTATGTATATGCTTAGCATATACATAAAAACCTAGATTTTTACAGATGAATGACTAACAAATGTTTTAAAAAGATCACACATTTTAAAGATCTACTGATGGATCTAAATCCATCTACTGATGGAAAACTTTGTAAAATAAGTGTAGTTCAGTTGATAATATCTTTTTTTTTTTTTTGGTATTCACATTCCATGTTATTAATACAGGGTTTTACTTAAAAAAAGTTCATTATTTCTTAAAGGTGAACTCTAGCTTAATACAGAGTTGGACTAAGCTCAAAGGTATTCACTGGTATGTGCCGAATCCACCCACTAAAAGATTATTTGGAGGCAGTTTTCACATAAATATTTTTCCGTTAACCTTTTAAAAAGTTTTATTTAGCCCCTGTGAAATATGCTAGCTCTTCTAGGTTCATTAGAGATGACCTAAGATAAATACTTTTGGGATGCGATAGAGTTCTTATTGACTTTTTCAGAATCTTAGTTGACTTACCAATGTTTTTGTCACTTTTGTTTCACATGCATGTACTATTGCATCATGGAAACAGGAGGCTGCACCATCCCAGTGTTGTGACATTGGATAGATTGCCTGTTTTCCCATATGCTGTGTACTGTATTTAGAACCCCTACTTTTCTTTCTTTTTTGAGGGGTGGCGTTGGGTATAAGGGTTGTACTTTTAAGATAATAGATTAATATATATCTTTCTTTACTAGTGTTTTGGTAAAGTTTCCTGAACAAATTCTTTTCAGAGCTCCCATAACAGAAACCACTTTGTAATGAGATAGTTAAAATATGGAGCCAACTGGATTTAAATATAAAGCTAAGTGATCCAACTTAATTATTTATTTAGACATAAATTCTGTGTTGGAAATGTAAGAGTGTAGCTGGCTTGTAGTGATCTTGTTGAAAGGGATTGGTGGGTTACTTGTGCTGGGCAGCCCAGTCCCTGAATACCTGGTTGTTTTCGAACAAAGGCAGGTCCCATAATTAGGGGGCTATCTATCTGGAACAGTCAGGAGCAACAGGAACATATACATCCTCACTGCCGTCCATCTGAGACTGCAGATGGAAATGTTGTTCCTCCTCTCAGCAAAGGAGGAAAGATCCAGATATTCCAGAATACCATCCTTTTCCATTGGTGGCTATGTTAGTTAGACCTACCTGAGTGATGAGAAGCTATAGGCTTTTAAAAAAATCATGTTGGCAAGGATTCTCTTTTCTTACCTACTGAATCTAGGGGTATTAGAGGTAGTGTTAGGCTTGCATCTGTTTTAGTCATATCAATTGAGTCTGTATTTTAAGGCCCATTCATTCAAAGGAAAAAGAATCTGAAATTAGAAAGTAAGTTTTAAATGAGATTAGCACAAGTAGAATATTTTTCTGAAATAATCTCAGGAAAGATATAAGGAATTTAAATTTTCATGATTTTAAAGACTTGTTTGACTCATTTTTTATACTCACACAAAGATGTCAGATACATATGTTTGTTTTTTTAAAAAAAGAAACAATCTAAGCAATTTAAGGGTGCATTTATTGGTTGTAGTATGATAGTGTTTTTAAGCAGAAGAGCAAAGGATGAAATCATAAAGAAAAAAGAGATGGATTTGGATATATAAAAACTAAAACCAAGTTCAGGGAACAGCAAAAGGAAATAAAAAGGCAGATGACAAAGAGCATAAATTACAGCTGCATATATAACAACAGGTTGAATATACACAAAGGACACATACAAGTCAAAAAAAAAAAAAGAGCTAACACCCCAGTAGAAAAATGACCAAAGATCTTAGAGAAACATTTTAAAAGAACAAACAATAAATAATGAAAAAATTTTGACCAATCAGGAAAATGCAGATTAAAAATAAATGTTACGAAATTTCTGAATCATAAAAATTATCAGGGATCTAAAAATGGCAGTTGTAACTGCTGGAGAAATAGGCCCTCACATGCTGCTGAGAGGATTGTGACTTAGTACTGCCTTTTTGTGGGAAGTAGCATAAGTACACAAAGCCTAAGTCCATGTCTTTCTAAAGCTTAACTAAAATGTATGGAAAAATAAAACAGTTTTCCATAATAAACATATACTGGTTTTATTAGGAAAAAAATCAAGTATATTTAAAACACAGATATATAAATTTTGGCCTGAAACGCATAATCTGACTGAATTTAAACATAAATAGTATATATTAAACAGCTAGGGAAGCAGAATTGTCTTTATACTGAAGTCCACTTGGGGAACCTTTTCGGACTTTTTTTTAAGCAAGAAGAGGAAATGTGTAATTTTCTAAAGTCTGAATGAAATTTCAGTTTCTGAAATTTGAGCTGGAAATCTAGAATATGTGCTTTTTATTCTAAGAGGTCTATAAGGATAGAAAAGGTGTTTAAAATTAGTATTTTCAAAACTAGAAAACAGACTATAGTGACAAATGGTTAAGTGTCTTCCAGAAATTAAAAGTTGACGTCTTAAGAACTTCTTAATTGATATTCTCTGTTAACAAAGAAACTGTACAATAAGCATAAGGAGAAAATAAGGGTAATGCTCATTTTCACTCATTTTTGTCTAGAAAGCTGGAGTTTTATAAAATCTCAAAGTGTATTACAATTTGCCAAGAAACATCAAACTGTTGTGTTATTTTTAAAGAAAAAATAAGCGCAATACTTGCTGCATAATGTATTAATGTTTAACACTTATATAAGTTATAAAACATGATAATAAAATAAATACCCATGAACCTACCACCACATTTAAGAACCGGACATTACCAATACACTTACCTTCACCTTTATCCTCCTCTTTCATATCACCTTGCCTATCATGCCTCGCCCAACAGAAGTAACCACTATCTCTGGATTATTTAGTGTGGAGGGATGGGGTCTCGCTCTGTTGCCCAGGCTGGAATCCAGTGACACACTCATAGCTCATTGCATCCTCTAACTCCTGGGCTCAAGCAGTCCTCCTGCCTTAGCCTCCTAAGTAGCTAGGACTACAGACACATTCCACTATGCCTGGCTAATTTTTAAATTTTTTGTAGAGACAGGGTCTCACTCTCTTGCCCAAGCTGGTCTCAAACTCCTGGCTTAAGTGATCCTCCTGCCTTGGACTCCCCAATTGCTGAGATTACACTCATGCACCACTGTGCCCAGCCTTATCTCTGGATTTTATATGTAATTGCCCCAGCCTTTATTCCTTTTATCAAATGAATATGAGTCTTTAACAGTATTTGTTTAATTTTGCTTTTTTTTTTTTAACTTTAGAAAAATAGCATCATAATGTGTATTGTCCTCTGGAACTTATTTTTCCCCCCACTCAACATTGCAGTTTAAGATTATTTTATTTTGTTACATAGAGTATTTCATCTACTGTGTGAATAATTCCATAATGAGTTAGCCATTCTATTATTGGTCCACATTTGGGATTTTTCAAGATTTTGTTGTTATAAACAAAACTGCTGTGAACATTTTTCAACATATCTACTGGTGCACATGTATCAGAGTTTTTGGAAACACACCTAGGAGCAAAATAGGGTACGTGTAAGTGCGAATTAACAAGAAATAATAGTTGTTTCATAGTGGAGAGCCCATCAAAGTATCTAGTCTTCCTTATTGCCAGAAGTAGAAAACTTTTACCATTTTTTTACCTTTGATTTCATTCTTGATGATTAATTTAGTTGGAGTTCAAATTCCAGTATCCTTTTAATCTTTATTTTTTGTTTTTACTTAGTTTTGTGAATGGATAAAAATTAAAATAGCAAAAAAGTGAAAAAACTCTCCATACTTTTGTCCTTCTTAGCAAAATTTCCATCCTGACCCTCTAGTGAGTAATTTATGGTTGGTTATTTTCTTATGTATTGTTTCAGAATCTTTTATACAGATACAGGCAAATTCAAATATATATTATTTAATCTCCTAGCATTTCAGACATGCTGTTCTATAATTTTCACTTACAAATATGTTCTGAAGATCCTTTCATATTGAGATATATGTAGGGCTTTATTATTTTTTAACCAGTTTCTAATTGGTGGGCATTTAGATTGTTTACAGTATTTTTCTATGTTCTAGTGTATTTGTTGGATAAATTCCAACAAGTGGTATTACTGAGTTTAAGAGTATGTATACTTCTAATTTTGATAGATGTTGCCAGATTACTCTTAATAGACACCAGTTTATATTCCTACCAGCAATATATGAGATTTCCTGTTTCCCTACAGCCTCAATAACACAAATGTGCTATCAAACTTCTGGATCTTTGCCAATCTGATAGTTGAAATATGGTGTTCAGTACAGTTTTGCCTTTCTCCTATTAAAAATGAGATTGAACATGTTTTTGGTATATTTATGAGCCATTTGTATACTTTTTCTGTCAATGAAATAGCCATATCTATTGCCCACTTTAAAATTAGATTGTTGGTCTTTTTTTTTTTTTTTTACTCAATAGCACTGTATGTGTGTGTGTGTGTGTGTGTGTGTGTGTGTGTGTGTGTGTGTGCCTTTATGATGTGACTTGCAAATATTTTCTTTGTTTTCTTTATGATGGAATTTTCTTTTAAAGTTTAGTTTTATTTTTAGTATATTCGAATGACCTTTTTAAATAGTCTTTTCTCTTATAGCATTTGTAATCTAGGCAAAATTAATAATGCCTTCCCCACTCTCAGCTTATAAAAATTTCTTTTAAGTTACCTTCTGGAACTTTTATAGTTTTGTTTTTTTATCTTGAAATCTTTGATCCATATGGTATTAATACTGAAAGTGTAGATCCAACTTTATTCCCCACTGCGTTGAGACCTCATTGTTATTCTATACTAAGATTCTGTATGAATTTGGTTTTATTCTGGACTTTCTGTTCTGTCTGTTCATCTGACTATGTATTCATCTGCCAGTTTAATCATTGAGTCTTTTTTTTTTTCCTCTTTTTTTTCTTTCAGCATATTATGGGGGTACAAATATTACAGTTACGTATATTGCCCATGCCCCCCCTCCTCCCTCGAGGCAGAGCCGCAAGCATGACCATCCCCCAAACATTGCACATCTCACTCATTATGTTTGTATATACCCATACCCTGCCCCCCCCCACCCGCCCGACACCCGACAAATATTATTCCTATATGTCCACTTAGGTGATGATCCGTTAATACCAATTTGTTGGTGAGTACATGTGGTGCTTGTTTTTCCATTCTTGAGATACTTCACTTAGTAGAATGGGTTCCAGCTGTATCCAAGGAATATACAAGAGGTGCTATATCACCATTGTTTCTTAAAGCTGAATAGTACTCCATGGTATACATATTACCACATTTTGTTAATCCACTCATATATTGATGGGCACCTGGGTTGTTTCCACAACTTTGCAATTGTGAACTGTGCTGCTATAAACATTCGAGTGCAGGTGTCTTTTTCATAGAGTGACTTTTGTTCTTTTGGGTATATGCCCAGTAATGGGATTGCTGGATCAAA